>JAGKTI010008307.1:0-17247 GCA_018397915.1 Birgus latro | reverse complement strand
TTGCTCATGTAATGCCACCCAGGGATGAGTGAGGCTGGTCACTCTCATCTTAAATTGAAGGACCAACTTGTCTAGCCCCGTGCTCCTACGCTTCCCTGTGGGGCGACATAGGATTGGATAGTGGATGGATATATATATATATATGGATGGGGTGATGAGAGAAGTAAAAACACAAAGGGGGATGACACATAATGAATGGTGATAGATGGTATATCTCAAATTTGTTGTATACTGATGATGCAGAACTACTTGTAAATACCAGACAAGAACTTGGTAGACTAGTGCAGAGTTTTGCTGATGTCTGTGAGTGTCGTGCCTTGAGAGTAAATGAAGAAAAGATTAAAGTGATGGTTATTGAGAGAGAAGGTGACTCCCAGTGTGCTGTTACAGTGACTGAAGAGAGACTGGAATTGGTGAGAGTTCATATACCTAGGTACAGTGATAGAAAATAAAATAAATGGAAAGTAGAGTGACACAAGGAAGGAAAGTAGCTGGTGCAATGAAGGCCTCGATAAGAAACAGAGGCTTGAATGATGCAGCTGCACAAGGCTTATATGATGGAGAGTTAATGCCAACTTTAACATATGGATGTGAGACTATGGTGTGGCATGAAAATGAAAAGTCAAGAGTAAGAGCAGTGGAGATGGCACTGCTAAGGAATATATGTGGGGTACAAAGAGTGGATAGCATACAAAATAATATGATTCGTAAAAGATATGGAGTGAGAAAGTCTGTTAACACCAGAATCGAAGAGAGTGTACCGAGATGGCATGGTCATGTGAAGAGAATGGATAACAACAGAGTGGTGAAAAAGGTATTTCTGAGCAAATCTGGAGGGAGGAGGTAAGGTAGGCCAAGGAGAAGGTGGAGGGATATGGTGGGTGTGTGTGTGAGGAAGAGAGGTTTGGAAGTTGGTGAGGCTAGGGGATTGACAAGAGATCGAGCTGGCTGGATGAATATTGTGAGGAGAAGTGCATGATCAGGGATTTGGCACCCCTTTTTAACGTGACAATGTCCAGACTGACTATCAGATATGTTTATGTGAAGTTACAAAACATGGTGAATGTTTTTGGCATATCAGATAGATCCAGGATTCCAGGGGCTTAAATGGTGAATGAATGAAGCGTGGCCTATTGGACTGGGCAAATTTGGACTGTCTGGATGCTGCTATTCCTCACCCCGCCCTAGGGTGGGAAAGGAGGTCCGGATGATGATGTAATGATGATAAAATTGAGGGTGGATAGGAGGATGGATAGTCCTTCCCCCTTCCCCATTTTTACTGGCATTACGATGTGGCAGATCCATTACTCAGAGCTTCATCTATCCTCTGATCCATGATTCATGTCTCCCAAAGAGATCTAAGAACTTTGCTGTTGATATTTCCATGTTAGGTAAACATAGAAATCTGAAGGTACACTGCAAAATAACGCTGATTTTGTGTGTGCGGCGTCGAAGACAGCACATAGAGATGGACATGTGTGAAAGGACTGATCTTGCTGGAGAGTTTCTCAAGTGTGAGAAGTAGTTCTGTTATTTGGGGGACACATTATGTGCTGGAGGTGAGGCTGGGGTAAAGAGTGGGTGGAGGAAGTTCAAGGAGCTGCTGCCTCTTCTAACACTATGAAGGCTCTCCCTCCATGCTAAGGGATCTTTGTATGCAGCATGTTACAGTGTAATGCGACCTGGGCAGTAAAGGATGAGGATATTCACAGGCTCAAATGTACAGAAATGACACTGATTAGATGGATGTGAAGTGTGTGCTTGAGGGGGAGGGGGGGCTTTGATTACAATTGAAAAGTTGAGGGTAAGGATGGGACTGATGTACTGGTGTTGTGATAAGGATGGGTAGGTAGATTGTGATGGTTTGGGTATGTTGAGAGGATGGAAGATGACAACTGGGTGCAGATAGTGAGATGTGTGAACGTCAGGGGTAGGGTTGCGAGAGGCAGACCAAAAAAGACCTGAGACGAGGTTATAGAGTGTGACCTTAGGGATGATGGACTAAATTGGAGGCTACTAGTAATCAAGCAGCATGGAAAGCTTCCATTAGGTGAATAAGGCTGACACACGCAAGCATGTTGGAGCTTTTATAAAAGATATATGACATAATAATTTACATGAATGATAAGTTTGAAAGATATACAGTACTGGTGACCTGGCCTAAAAATAGCAAAAAATATCTCAATGTTACAAAAAAAGCAACTAAAGGTAGTGGGCACACACAAAGGGATTATTCTACAGACCACTGGATGACATTTAAAAAAATACATTGATACACTAGCCATCACTGTTGTGAATGACAAATGGGTTGATGCTTTAATCCCTAAAGACCACAAACCCCAGCCCCCTATCCCTAGATCTGCAAAAAGGGCTCAATTTTTAAACTTTCAACAAGGTAAAAAATTTTCTTACAGGTTTCAAGAGCTTGAATTTACACACCTGAAAAATGTACGTTTCACTCTCATATGACTTACGGTTACTGCAATATCACCCATCAAAGAATGTCAAAAATAAAAATGTTACCCCTCGTGTATAGAGATGAGGGAAAAATAAAAATTGCACCAAAGTAAATTTTGGTTCTACAGCATTGAAGAGATTGATTTTACACACCAGAAAATGTATATCTCACTTGTACGTCTAATGGTTACTGCACAATCAACCAGGGGGGAGGAGGGGGGAGTCACTCCTCACTATGAGGGAGAATGGGACGTCCTTGAGAAATACGGAGGAATAGGGAGTTGGAAGGAATGTGGGGGGCATCAGAAGGGGGGGGGGAATATGTCTGCCACACACACCCAGTATGGTCTAGAGGAGGTATGGGGGGTAGTTTGGGTGGGAGGGGACACAGAAGGCAGGATCCAATGGGGCAAAGAGAAGTGGAGAGATGGCCTGGGGAGGGGAGGGCCACACCCTGGGAGGGGGCCAGATCATGCCTCCCACCACCTGGTCTCTTAGTTCCCATTAGCCAGGTTCCATATACTGTACATCATAAAGAGGCAGTGCTACCTACCACCAGTTTTTGATAGCCTCTGTACTATCGACAGCCATAAGACTTTATGTGACATTTTCTGTAACTCGCTCAACAGCCATAGGTCTTTAGGGGTTAAAGAAGCACTTATTGACTTTATCTGCCCATCTATCTGTTGGATGATACTGTACCTTGTGATAGAGGAAAAAAAAAAAAAAAGCACTTCTGCCTCTACTGAACAATGACCCGCCTTCCTATCATCCCACTACACTTAACTGTTCCTCATATATTACCCTACTTTTTTCCTCTCTAACATAAAGCTGATAAACGTCAGAGACTGACTAGAGAGTTAAACAAAGAATGTTACAGTTAATCACCTGAAAGTATTTCCTCTGATACTTTCCTGACCTACTTCCATAGCCTCAACTAAGTGCAATGTATGTGGTCATATGGAGAGAATTGGGAGTGACAGACTGAATAAAGGGTGGATATAAATGGTGCTATAATGAACCCTGATGGTGTAGTGCCGTAATTTAAAGTATAATATAAGTTCAATTTAAGTTAATATAAGTGTAATATAAGTTAGTACAAGTATAATGTAAGTAATATAAGTGCAATTTAAGTTAGTTTAAGTGTGGTGTAAGTGTAGTTCTGGACCTTGTTTAAATTGATGCAATGTATGGGAAGTGGACCTTGTGATTCATTTTTTGGGCTTGATCTTAGTTAAAGTGTACCAGGAGAGTAATATTATTAACATGTAAGACNTATACTAAATCTAGAGTAATCCTTGGTGACAAGTTGTGAGCCTGTGAAAAATACTACGAGTCCTTTTGAGACCGTGGTTAATGTAAGTCACGCCAGAGTTTGAAATATTCTTTTTTTTTCTTTTTTTCTCGTGTTGGGTTAAGAGGTCGAGTTATGTGTATTCTTAATGTAGGCATTTATGTATCGGGCGAGTAATTCATCTGTGTGCAGTACTATCAACATCTTGTTGAGTGTAAAAGCCCAAGGAACTTCAGTGGTGTTGTTCTCTCGAATAATAAGTTTTGTACCGTGATATGCGAGTCAGTTTGATTTATACTCTGTGGAGAAGAAAGCATAATTTCTCTCAGTCAATCGGGTGGAATCAGAGACTGTAGTATAACAGTGTACTAGTTACTTTTGGTTCGAAGGTCAATTTTATTTTATGTATATTAAGGTTAGTAAATCTTAGTTAATTAAATTTTCTTATGTGTTTGATCTAAATTCCTCTGGGAAGTTGATTGTGAGGTCGAGTGGCCCTCAAGGTACGTTACTATCTATAGAATTCATGCACTCATATTTTCTCACGCTACCCTGATTACTGTTCCTAGGCCTCAGTGTCCCATCTTTCACTGTATGGAACTAATAACTTCTTTCCTGGCAATTGCTGGGTGGTGGCAGCCTACCAAATTAATTCTACTTCTACCAGTTGGTATTTCTTCCTAGTGGTAATCAATTTACGAGGCCTACTTTAAAAATTCTAGGATTTCTTCCTCGGCAGTATTCAGTAATCAGTAAAAATCTAATTAATTTATACTGTATAGTCAAAGTTCTAACCCTTACACTGGTGTCAACCAGTGGGATATCTTAAATTTCTATAGTGCCAAAATTTTCTGCACGACAATGGCACCTTTGACAGAACCTAATTTTGAACCCCCTACCCCCATGCACTGATTATCTTTATATTTTACAACAATGGTACAAAAATAATTTCAGCTCTTTTGTTTATGGAAAAAAAAAAAAGTGCACAGAGGAGTAATACAGGGCTCTGAAGAGACTGGAGGAGTGATGAAGGGAAATGATGGAGGGTTTAGAGAAATGTGGATCATCAATGGGAAGACGTAATAGAGGGTTTGGTTGTTGTAAAATGGGGAAGAAAAGTGATGAAAGGCTTTTAAAAAAAGAAACAAAGAAATGATGGGAGAGCCTTGGGAGAGCAAAAGACTGAGGGAAAGAAGTGATGGAGACCTTTGAGAAAAAGGAGTGAAACATAAGTGAGGAAAAGAAATAATGAAGGCATGGTAAAAAAAAAAGAAAGAAAAGTGACAGGGAGAAGTGATGGAGGGTTTAGAAAAGAGGGGAGGAAAGAAGAGTGAGAGATGAGATTGTGATTTAGGAAAGAAAAGAAGGAGAGGGAAGAAGTGATTGAGGGCTTGTAGAAACAGGAAGAAGGTGAAAGAAATCATGATGGCTTGATGAAAATGGAAGAAGTATGGGAGAGGTTATTAAGGGCATGAGGAAAAGGTAAGAAATGAAGTGATGGTAACCAAGCAAAATATTACGGATGTCCTCCTGTGCTCCCCTCTGTTTGGTACCTAGGGCAGCTGCCCCTTCTGGCACCTAGCTACATTCTGTGAATGAAAGTGGAATGATTACAAGAATATAGTCTACGAATGAGGCAGAGGGACAAGATGGGTGAACATAGATGGTGGGATCATTTTTCAACAGGGACACGTGTGTCGGGGGCAACTTTGAGGCCACGTCTTGAGGCCACTTTCCACAGGATGAAATGTCATAACACATGATTAATAGTCAGTTCTTGTTCTGTAGTATATCATTTTGCTCCTGAACTAGTTTCTTTTGTGATTCTATCACATCAACCATCACGCTGAAAACCGAACCTGTTAAAGTTCTACACGCTGTAAGCTTGAATGACCTTATTACAATACAGTACTTCATTGTTCTCCACCACAACTGCCAACATAACATCTAAATTGTGAAGCATGTAATACAATAACAGTGCAGTTATTTTAGTTCCTTGTCCTGTCATAAATTTGTTCCATTCAGCAAAACCACTTCAAAGTATTGGGTATTTCCATTCATATTCCCCACTACATCCTTCTCCATAATCATCATTTTGCACAAACAACAAATTGTAATATGTATACCTGTTCTTGTTCTGCACGATGTCCATGTAGTCCACAGAGCGAGAATAGAAGCCATCTTGCGTTATGGCACCCCAGAAGTTGCTCCATGCTTTGTACGGTCGTGTCAACATTGGTGCCACCACACGTCTGTCAGGGTATGTAGTCAGATTAATTTACAGATATTATCACCAGCAGTAAACATGAACACAGGTACTCCCATTACATCAAACTTTATAATGTACATGTGCTACAAACACCCTCCAATAAGATCCTTGGAGTGACATATTACAATAAACTCATCTTCAAAGACCACATACATCAAGAGATGATGCACCCCCAGATTTGGTGCACTCAGGGCAACTACAGGGCCAGACTTTGGGCAACAAAAAGAAACAATCCCTTACTCTACAAACAATACATCAGATCACTGATGTCCTATGTAACCAAAAGAAACACTCTCCTTACTCTACAAACAGCAAATTAGATCAGAAGTGGTACAATATGGACTCCCATCCTATCTAATACTCACTATAACACCATGAAAACAATACAGAACAATGGCCTAAACATTACTACTGACTGCATCAAAACCACCCCCACAGTTCACTTACACTCTTTAACTACAGTCCTCCCTGTGAGAAACTACATTGATGAGAGGCATACAATTCTATGCAGCTGCCAATACACAACATCCCTGCCATTACATGACAGACATGCAGCACATCTAGGCACATATAACAATCACCACAAAAACATTCTCAATCCCTCTACAACACTGCACCTCCAAACATTCCACATTCCAGCACTAGCAATGAAGAGATGTCTACATACTGACTTCATGTGCAGGACAATACAATACCTTGATCAGAAGATCAGCACACTATATTACAAGTCCACCCTCCTGACATCAACCAATCAGAGGTTTCAAACAGATATGACTGAGTTCATCTAGCTGGGTGCAGATCAGAACATCACCCAGCTCTCCTCCACTGCCAGCTTTGATTTGGGTTGGGTGGAATCTCAGATGACCTCGTCACACACACATCAATGGTGTAGGGAGCTTATGGACAACCCTATTGGGGCAATTGCTTACCTGTGGTTCATGGGTCTCCTCAATTGGATGGATAGGAGTTATTCAGCTAATACACAACACCGCCACCACCAACAACAGAGATCTAAGGAAAATTTTGCAATCTGGCTGCAATCCAGCATGTATGCATGTGTGTGCACATGTGCATGTGCACATGCACATGCACTCACACAATTGACAGAGAAGATCTGTTTGTATGGGATAAGAGAGCAACAAGAGGACACAGACTGAAACTGAAGAAGCCACGCTGCTTGAAGGACATCAAGAAATACAGTTTTCCGTAAAGATGCATAGACCTGTGGAATAGACTGGACAAAGAGATCGTCCAGTCTAAAAAACTTAAACAAGTTTAAAGCAAAATTTGACTTACTGAGAAAAAGAGACGGGACCCCACGAGCGTAGCTCATTTACTGTATATCACAGTTAGGTAAATACACACACACACACACACACACACACACACACACACACAAGAATAGCAACATACACCTTCATACCACTGCCCATACAAGAATCCTCCAGAGACTCTATAATCTAAAATTCTCCATCACTCAGCTGCCATAGTAGTAGATGAGGGCATTCTATTACCCACTCAATATAGTACTACCTACTTCTTTCTTCAACTGTATCACTTTGTGTTTGCCCTCCTTTCTTCCTATTTTCTCCCATCTTTCCTATCACTATTTCTTATTCTTCTTTCTATTTCAGGTGGCTCTACACTTAGCGATAAGCCCAACAGATTCCTGTAACTCAGGAAAACCATTTAAAACACTGGGAGGTACCCATCATCATCATCATCATCCGGACCTCCTTTCCCACCCTAGGGCAGGGTGAAGAGCAGCACGGCCAGACAACCTAAGTTTGCCCAGTCCAATAAGCCATACTTTCATTCACTCATCATTCAAGCCCCCAGAATCCTGGCTCTATCTGATACGCCAAAAACATTCACCACATTCTGTAGCTTCACAAAAACGTATACATATAACCAAGTAATAGGGTGATGTGGAGCACACTATGGTGCCCCTGTTAACTGGGTGGAGATGCAAGTTGCAGCATCTACACAGGAACCAAACCTTCACACTTCTCCTCGTGCCTTGCTTTAGTGAGGTGCCATCTGTCACAGGGATCCACTGGTTCACCGTGCAGGATGATTCTGGAGAGGTGATTGTCTGCCTGAGGTTAATGGGCTTGACCAGACTGGGTGATGACTACAACCCAGCTGACAGTCCAGGTGAAGGATGCTGAGCATACTTGCCTTTGCTTACAAATGATTTTTTTTTTAAATGAAATAACTAAGCTAGTAAACTGCTGACAACCAGAGAGGCTGCATAGAAAATTATATACTGTACTGTACTGTATCTATAATCTCGGACAAATACGTTATGCAGTACTGTATATACAGTATATGGGGGGGGGGTAATATACAGTACTTACTGAAATACTAAAGTACTGTACAATACACAATCCATTCTGCCCTCTCTATGATGCATTTGCTACAACACAACACTTCATACCCTTTAATCTCACAACACTGCCAATCTTGAATATGACTACAACAGATACCTGACAGAGCATGACTGAAACGTCCACTCTGTGCAGTCCAATGAGTTCAAAGCCCAATGAGTCACTGCCAACAACACTTAACAGCTCTCTCAATGCACATTAGCTCCTTCCACCATACTCCTTTGTTCTCAATTTCTCACCTGTTCTGCTCAATGAGAAGCTTGAGGGTGAATGGGTTGTCCAAGTGAGCCTCAGCATCAACACTCATGTAGAAGTCACAGTTCTTCTCCACACAGTAAGCACTGTGGAAGGTAGAGGAGAGTTAGAGGTACAGGGACAGGAAATAATGACAATACCATATCATCATCACAAACATTACTATCATCAATACAGTTCTAATTTCTATGTTCAAATTTCTATGTTCTATGTGTTGCAGAAAATGAAAAAGAGGCGGAGGAAAGATTTAAGAAGTGGAGAGATGGTATGGGGTACAAGGGCTTAAGGGTAAATGCAGATAAAACAAAAGTGTTGATATCTAGGGATGGTGGTGGTACAATCAGAGGAGAGGGAGAGTGGCCATGTGCAGTTTGCCACAAGGGTGTGGGAAGTAATTCCATCTTGTGTAGTGTTTGTGATAAATGGGTGCACAAGAGATGTAGTGGTATTAGAGGTAGACTGAGAGATGATGCTGATTTCATGTGTGCAGCGTGTCGGGGAGAGCAGGTGGAGATTGTTAGGCGTGAGAGGGTTGAACTTGCAGGTGAGTCTCTTGAGTGTGTGGAGGAGTTTTGTTATTTGGGAGACATGTTATGTGCCGGAGGTGGGGCTGGAGTTAGCTCGGTTGCTAGGGTGAGAAGTGGTTGGAAGAAGTTCAGGGAGCTGTTGCCTCTCCTGACATTGAGAGGACTCTCCTTATGTGCTAAGGGGTCTTTGTATGTAGCATGTGTTAGGAGTGTGATGCTGTATGGTAGTGAGACCTGGGCAGTAAAGAAAGAGGATATTCGCAGGTTTAAACGTACAGAAATGATAATGATTAGGTGGATGTGAAGGGTCCCTGCATGCAAGGCCTGGGGGGGTTGGGTTTATGATGGAAGAGTTGAGGAGTAGGATGGGACTGGAGTGTATTGGTGTTGTGATGAGGAGAGGTAGGCTGAGGTGGTTTGGACATGTGGAGAGGATGGAGGATGATAACTGGGTGCAGAGGGTGAGAAGTGTTAATACTGGGGGAGGGGTAGACCGAGAAAGACATGGGACGAGGTCATTAAGTGTGACTTAAGGGTTAAGGGACTGAACAGGGAGGCTGCCAGGGATCGAGCAGCATGGAGAGCCGCCATTAGGTGACCAAGGCTGACGCATGCAAGCATGTTGGAGCCTTCAAAAACGAAACGAAATATGTGCAGATATTTAATAAGTTGATAGGAGCACATGGAGTTACACAGAGAGATAGACAGACAGTATGGCACCTATCAACAATAAAAAATCATCATGAAAGTTTTGTGGTGCTCTTGATATAGTTTTAGATGCTGATTCCGAAAATCCAATCTACCACGTCTAGTTTTTATAAGTGATGAACCTTCATATTGAAACTGTATATAACAATATATTCAAATATATTCCTGTTCTTAACACTGCTTATGCTTTTTTGCAGCTGTTGCTGTTTAATGAATCAGTTCAAATGTCAAGGCAATGCAAAAATGTCAGTGGTTCGTTCAACCCTGAAAGAGAGTGATGCAACATCACGTACAATACCAAGAAGGTCTATCATCTGTACTTCGGTGTGTTTTAGCAGATCAAGATGAAAAATGGGCAACACATGTAATTTGTACAGCTTGTTCAAATGGACTAAGAGATTGGCTGAATAAGAGAAAAAAGGCAACGTCATTTGCCGTTCCTGCGATATGGAGGGAGCTGAAAGATCATGCTACAGACTGTTACTTCTGCAAGGTCAACACATCTGGGTTTTCTGTTAAGAACAAGCACAAGACTGCTTACCCCAGTTTGGAATCCACTATAAGACCAGTGCTGCACAACGATGAAGATCTTCCCATTCCAATACCAGCAGAAGATAGTATCGCCAGTAGCAACGATGAGGACGAAGATGTAGCCCAAATTGAGTCAGATGAAGCAGTTGAGGATACAGACTTTTTAGCTGACAATGAAGACACACCAGAACAGTTCTCTCAAGGAGAGCTGAATGACTTAGTTTGACATTTGGGACTACCAAAGGACAAGGCTGAACCTTTGGGATCTCATTTGAAAAAAAAAAAAGTCTGCTCAGGAAAGATGTTCAAGTAACATACTTCAGAAAATGAAATGAAGATCTTTCTTCACATTTTTCTGTTGATGGACCACTATGTTTTTGCAATGACATTGATGGATTGTTCTGCTGCCATTCACAGGACAATGATCCTTCTCAATGGCGTTTATTCATTGATTCATCGAAGAAAAGTTTGAAGGCGGTACTGTATTGCTGAACAATGGGAATATGAAACCTTCTGTGCCTTCAGGGCATTCAGTGCACATGATAACACTGCGGCCCTTTTAGATGCCATAAAATACGACGAATACAAATGAAAGTTGTATGGAGACTTGAAAGCGATCGGTTTGCTGATGGGACTGCAATCAGGCTTCACAAAACACTGTTGTTTCCTACGCCTCTGGGACAGCTGTTAAACTTCCAAGCACTACATTCAGTTAACATGGCCAGCAGGACAAACATATGAGCCAGGAACTTTGAACATCGCAAATGAGCCCGTGGTTGCTCCTGGAGACATTCTTCTTCCTCCACTTCATATGAAGCTCAGTTTAATGAAGCAGTTCGTGAAGACACTGGAAAGAAGAAAAACTGAAGCATTTGGATATGTCACAAGCAAATTCCCAGGCATCACTGAAGCTAAGCTGATAGAAAGGAATATTCATTGGCTCACAGATAAAGGAATATCTGAGACCACAATTTCAGCACCTATCTGATCGATGTGGAACTAGCTGCCTGGACCTCATTCAAGTGGATATGTCAAAATTTCCTGGGAAACAAAAGGTCACCAGATTATGAAGATGGTGTTGAGAGACTTTTCAATTCATTTGCTGCTACGAGGTGTCTGATGTTGCTGAAAGTTCATTTTCGCCATGCACACCTTGAAGTTTTCGAGCAGAACCTGGGAGCCACCTCTGATGAACAGGGAGAATGCTTCCATCAAGATATCAGTGCAATAGAGCATCACTATCAAGGCTTCTGGAATGAAAGTATGCTCGCCGATTACTGCTGGATGCTGTACAGGGACGAGCCTGGAATGCAGCATTGAAGGAAGTCTAAAGCTTGACGATTTTGAGCAGTCTGACCTTTGCAAACGTGCACTGAAACTCACTCTCTTGCAGGAGAGTTTCTTGTTTTGTCATTTCAATTTGGATGACAATACAATGCACATGTGAACTACAGGTATTTGGAGACACTGAATTAATATGAGGAATCAACATACAGTACTTCTAAAACTTCTAAAACTCAAATATACTACGAAAAAAATTGTTTTTATAAGTACAGTAAGCATATGCATCTGGCGGTAAAATTCAACCAAAATGATAAAAAAAGGGTTTCCGTAAAACTGTGACATGCTATGCTAAAATGGACTGCATGTTCGTGATTGTCGTCAAAAATAGGTCTAGAAATGTTATATTTTGTACCTGATATGAGAAAAAAGGTTTGATTATGTAGCCCAACTGAAGAAGTTCAGGAGTGTTGTGGTGGTGATGTGGATATGCTGAAAACTGTTAAAAGTACCCTGAGATGCAGAGAGAATGAAGCACAGGAGGATTAGGAAAGAGTACTTTACTGTATGTGAGTGAGGTAGAGGGAAACATAGAGGGACACCAAAGATGAGATGGGAGGGATGGGGTGGAAAGGTATGTGAATGAGGATGGTGTGTGTGTGGGAGGGAGAGCAGCCTGATGGCTGAGAACAGGGTGACATGGAGGCAATCTGTTCATGGCCACCCCCTAAAAGATTACGGTATTTGGCAACAGATAAAACAGATTTTTACAATCTTACATCAGGACATGAATCTGAGGAAAATATAGACCCAGTTCCATCCATGAATTTCTGATCCTTACAAGCTATAAGGCCATTTACACCATATATGGTGGTTACAGGGATTATTGTTCATCCCTGTGTCAAAACATTTGCCCTCTACAGGTAACAGTGTATTCTTTTTCTGATATTCTACAGGAAAAGACATGGAGAAAACAAACTTAAGCAAGACTAAAGCAAGAGTAAGAAACAGAGGGACATGCATAGGGGTTAAACAGATGGACAGGCATAGGGGTTAAACAGATGGACAGGCATAGGGGTTAATCAAAGGGACAGGCATAGGGGTTAAACAAAGGGACAAGAATAGGGGTTAAACAGAGGGTGAGGGAAGGGCACAGAGATTAAAAAGAGGGTTAGGGAGGGGCACTGGGGGTTAAGCAGAGGGTGAGGGAGGGGCACAGGGGGTTAAACAGAGGGTGAAGGAGGGGCATACGGGTTAAACAGGGGAAAAGGGAGATCCATAGTGGTTAAAGACATAAAGTTAAACAGAAGGAGAGGCATAAAGGATAGGGATTAAATGAAGGTAGAGGGAAACCCATAGCAGTTAAACAGAGGAAGAGGCGAAGGAGTTAAACTGGGGGGAAAGGGAAAGGTCTACAATACCTAATCTAAGGCAGACTTGGGGAGAGGGGGAATAATAACAATTACCAGGTAGTAAAGAAACACTAAATAAGTATATTAATAAAGTACTTATATGAGAGAGAGAGAATATGAGGATGTACATAGGAGAGAGAGAGATCTATATTTCTAACTTACAGTGCCACATTCCTGGCATGCCACCCCTTCACATTTTCTGTGGACTTGATGAACTTGGTGGAGGCATACTGAGGGCCGATGGCATCTACCCAACTGCTTAGAGCTTCATCGTGGTACTTGGCCTGGAAGAGAGAGAGGTGGGAAGGGGGGAGTTAGTGTGATTTTGTCATTTAAACCTCTCAATAAGGTGTTGTAGTTTTACATATACAGTATTCTTTCTTCCTCTAGACTATTTAGCTACTTTTGGAGAAATCTTGATGTGATGGGTTTAGACATTCATAACCAAATTTCTGTCCCTAAGCTGAATAAAATATGACGGTATTAAGAGTGCGAGGGATGTCCGTGGTTGATTATTAACCAATGGGGATGATGTAAGGACCAGATGGAAAGAATATTTTAAAAGCCTAATGAATGGGAATAAAGAGAGCAAAGCGGCTGTAAACACGACTGGTTTTCGGGGTGTGCAGAGACGGAATACAGTGCCAGGAAACGTGACACTCGTACAGGTGAAGAATGCTGCGAAGTGGCTGAAAAGTGGGAAAGCAGCTGGGGCTGATGAGGTGTATGCAGTGATGATTAAGTGTAGTAGAGAGGGCAGAATGAAGTGCTTGTTGGAGATATGTAAGAATGCATGGATGAGTGAAACTGTGCCAGCAGAGTGGAAAAGGTTGTGATTGTACCCCTGTACAAAAATAAAGGTGAGCGAAGTGAGTGCAAGAATTATTGTGGCATAAGTTTATTGAGCATGGTAAGGATGGTACAGTATATGGAAGAATTATATATCAGAAGTCCTAGTGAGTGATGAACAGGGTGGCTTTAGGAGTGGCAGAGGATGTGTGGATCAAATATTTGCAGTAAGACAGACAGTGGAGAAGGCTTGTGAGAAGGACTATAAGGTGTTTACGGCATTCATGGATCTGGAAAAAGCATAAAACAAGGTAGACAGAGAAGGATTGTGGAAGGTTTTGCGCATGTACGGTGTTGATGGTAAGCTGCTAGGTACCATCAGCAGATTTTATGATGGTTGCTGATTTTATGATGGTAGTGATGCATGTGTAAGGGTAAATGGGCATCTAAGTGAATGGTTCACGGTCACTGTGGGCATGCAACAAGGTTATGATGTCTCTATGGTTGTTCATTATATATTTGGATGGGGTGATGAGAGAAGTAAAAACACGAGTAATGGAGAGAGGGATGAAATATCTCAAATTTGTCGTATGCTGATGCAGTACTACTAGCAAATACCAGACAAGAACTTGGTGGATAGTGCAGAGTTCTGCTGATGTCTGTGAGCATCATGCCTTGACAGTAAATGTAGAAAAGAGTAAAGCGATGGTTACTGAAAGAGACGGTGACTCCTAGTGTGATGTTACAGTGAAAGGAGAAAGACTGGAATTGGTGAGAGAGTTCAAATACCTGGGTACAGTGATAGAAAAGTGAGGAAAATGTGCAAAAGAAGTAGAAAGTAAGGTGCTATGAAGGCTTGAGTGTTCCAGTTGCAAGAGGCTTACATGATGGAGTGTTAGTGCCAACTTTAACATATGGATATGAGACTATGGTGTGGCATGAAAATGAAAAGTCAAGAGTGAGAGCAGTGGAGATGGGACTGCTGAGGAATGTATGTGGAGTACAGGGAGTGGATAGGATACAAAATAATGTGAATCATGAAAGATGTGGAGTGAGGGAGTCTGTGAACACCACAAATGAAGAAAGTGTACCGAGACGGTATGGTCAGTGAGAGAATGGATAACAATAGAGTGGTGAAAAAGGTTTATCTGAGCGAATCTGAAGGAGGAAAGAGGCGAGGCAGGCCAAGGAGAAGCTGGAAGGATATGGTGGATGAGTGTGTGAGGAAGAGATGTATGGAAGTTGGTGGGGCTAGGGGATTGACAAGAGATCGAACTGGCTGGATGAATGTTGTGAGAGGAAGTGCATGATCAGGGATCTGACACCCCTTTTAACGTGACGGCGTCCGGCCTGACTATCAGATAGGTTTATGTGATGCTACAGAATGTGGTGAATGTTTTTGGAATATCAGACAGAGCCAGGATTCCACAGGCTTGAATGATGAGTGAATGGAAGTGTGGCCCACTGGACTGGGCAAACTTGGACTGTCTGGACTTTGCTACTCCTCACCCTGCCCTGGGGTGGGAAGGGAGGTCCGGATACAACATGCGAGTGAGCAGTTAACCCCTTCACTGCAGTGACAGTTTAGCTTGTATTCTTGCTACTACTAGAGGAATTTAGGAAAGGGCAAAAACTCATGGTGAAGGGGGTTAGAGAGAACTGTAACTAATGACACTTCTATTTTTTTTATTTTTTAAATGTCCTAAACTGAATACGGTCATTTGGATGTAGAATGAATAAAATTAGCAATACGTCACACACTTATACATACACAAATACATATTACACGTCTGAATGTAGACAGTCATCATTATTCTGACCCTTTTTTCTCCACTTACAGATTAGGTGAACTAGGATGTATGAAACAAAGGTTAAGAAAGCATAAAAATCAGAACTTGCAACAGCATCCATTCATCTCTCTCTCTCTCCCCCTCTCTCCTTCTCCTTTCTCTCCCTCTCCCTCTCTCTCTCTTCCCTTCTCTCAATCTCCCTTTCCCCTTCCTCTCCCTCTCTCTCTCTTTCCTGTTACTACTACCACCCACATTGCTATGGATGTAAAGATCAATCTTGTTCTTTGGATATGCCAGTTCCTGTAGTTTTGTGATGAACTCCTCCAAGAAGGGTACTGGCCGCTCCACATACACCCCCATCGTCACCCTTGGATAATCTTTTTCTTCCTTGTCTTCCAAGCTCACCATGTCATCCCAACATGACCTGCAAATGACAGGGAAATTACAAAATCTTATACAATTCAGTCAGCATTGAAAAAAGGAAATAATCAAGGTGTAGGACCAGACCATACATTGCCCCTGGAATGCAACGCTTTGTCTAAGGCCTGTGATTGGAACTATCTATTGTTTCATTCAAGCTTCCTGCAAAAGCCTTTTATGTAGATACCCTGGCTGGGATATTTCACCCCCAGCTAACTCATTTGCATTTTTTTCCTGCCCGCCCGTCATGGGACCTTCGGCCTCATGGACTTGGGTGTAGTAGTAGTTGTTCCCTAGGCAGTCTGGCCAAACAGACCCAAGTTCCTAAGGAAGGCCATGGCAAAGACTGGGCTTTCCCACAAAGCTCTCAGGGCGTGTATGTTGTGTTGTTGGCGTAGGTGATTGTGTGCAATGCGGTCTTCCATAATGTGCTTAATAGTATGAGGTGATGTGTTACAACCTCGACAGGCATCAGTGACAGAGTCATCCAGCCTCTTCTGATAACTTAAGAGGGCTGGATGATGCCCACATCTCAGCCTGGCGAGGTGGACCCTGTCCTCATGAGGGAGATAGGATTCAGAAGGGTGGGTATCAGGAGGCCGTGCATGCAGCTGTGTGTTGTCTTTAAAAGACTGAATGGAGCGGCAAGTGATTTGAGTATGGATATGCTTCTGGAAGCTGGTCTGAGGTGGGCGAGGGGGGAGGGAGGACAGTATTTGTGTATGATATTGTGTGCTGGGTATTGTTTTGATGTGTTGCCTTGTAATGTAGTGGATGTTGTGAGTTTGTGGAGGCTCCAGCGGGAATTTGGGTGCCTCTCATGTCTAGATGATCCTTGACTTTGAGGACTTTGGTTTCTTGATGTAGGTGGTCTAAAGGTGTAGTAGCTTTAGGGTCTTGTGCAGTATGGTCTGTAGAGTGTTGTAGTGTGTTTTAGTGAGGTCAGGAGCCCATAATTCATCACTGAACGTAAATATTGTTTGTTTACTGTGGCTGATTTCATTGTTGTGTCCAAAAGTTGTATGGGCAAGCAACCTCAAAGCACTGAGTCTTAGTGTTATCTTTAATAGTGGTCTGATGTTGTGTGTGTGTGTGTGTGTGTGTGTGTGTGTGTGTGTGTGTGT
>JAGKTI010008306.1:0-33998 GCA_018397915.1 Birgus latro | reverse complement strand
CCATCCTACTCAGGTTACCACACAGACTCCTCATGATTTTACAGCTACTGAATATTCCTATCTGCATAAACAGATGGATACTTTCTTGTTCTCTGAGAAAATATAAAGTTTTACCTTCTCACTGACAATACCACTTGACCTACAGAAGCCATTATCATGACTGTAGTTCCCAAACTTTATTCCGCCGCTCACTATAACTTTAACTTACCACATACACTATTGTTCTCCAACCTATCCCACACACTCCTATTCCTCAGCCTATCCCACACACTCCTGTTCCTCAGCCTATCCCACACACTACTGTTCCCCAGCCTATCCCACACACTCTTGTTCCCCAGCCTATCCCACACACTCCTGTTCCCCAGCCTACCCCACACATTCCTGTTCAGCAGCCTATCCCACACACTCCTGTTTCGCAGCCTATCTCACACACTCCTGTTCCCCAGCCGATCCCAGACACTCCTGTTCCCCAGCCTATCCCACACACTCCTGCTCCCCAGCCTATCCCACACACTCCAGTTCCCCAGCCTATCCCACACACTCCTGTTCCCCACCCTATCCTACACACTCCTTTCCCTCTAGCCTACCATACACATTCCTGTTTTCCCAAACGATTCCAAACTCTCCTTCTCTCTAGCCTACTACACACACACACTCCTTCTCTCTGGCCTACCATACACATACCTGTTCCCCAGCCTATCCCACACATTCCTTTCTCTCTGGACTACACCATACAAACTCCTACTTTCCCACCCAATGCCACACAGTCCTGTCTCTCAAAACACTCTTTTCTGCTCCTCACTTCCCTTACCCTTTATCCCCACTGAAAATTTTGCCTCACTTATGGAGACTAACCAATAGGCTTGATGTGATTCACAGTCAGCAGTATCATGTTTATCATTATCATCATAAGCCTAACTCTAACTCCACTAATAAATAGGGATAATACACAGGGTGAGCAGGATCCAGAAATAAGTAAGAGTAATAATGCAGAACTCACTAGTGTCGAGGAAAACTGGCCATACAATTATTACTCCTGCATTGCAGCCTTTAAAATCTTGGATATACATCATGTGCAAAAACCATCCACAAATACCCTGTTCTTTTTAGATGTGATTTATATGTATTATACCTGTGTGATGTTCATTTTGTCACCAACAAATTTTTATAAAATGGGTGCAACCCTCCTCATGTTAATTTCCATTCCAAAACCATGCTGTTTACATTCATCATGATGATACACCACCAGAATTATATGATGCAATAATAAAAATAAAATGCTGCAACAGACAACCTTTAAAAGAACTGACAGACCAGTAGTTGCTGTTGTTGCTGACTGACCCATGCGTGCCTGGCCGAGCAGGCCCATCAACCGCCCCTGCAGGGTCTTCCCGTGCAATGAACTGATGGTCCCTTGCTGTAAACAGTGTCCCACACCAGCAAGGCATGGGGAAAAGTGTGGGGGTTTGGTTCTTGGATGGATGCTGCATTTGCATTTCTCCACCCAGTTAGCAGGGGCACCACAGAAGGGTTTGCATCACCCAAGTATCTGATTATAGGGTTACCACCCATTACTGTAAATGGTTTCTTGGGTTGCAGGAAACATTAGGCTTGTCATTCAGTGTAAAGCCACCTAAAGTGGAAAGAATAATAATAATAAGTGAGAGAAAAGAATGGGATATGTAAGAAATGAGAAGGGAAGCACAAAAATACAATGATAAAGGTAAAGCAAGAAGTAGGCAGCATTACATCAAGTAAGTGGATGATGGTACCCAGCACCTACCACTAAAAAGATACAGTGCAACATGGTAACCATGATATAATGACTGTCAGGCTATGATTCATCTCTGGTGGCCTGATGGCACTGATATCTCATGAACAAGTTTTAAATTCAAAATGTACTCTTGCTCCTTCCATTTATTAACAGAAGTCTTATTAACAAGGATAATTCTACACCTAAAACAGATGTCTCTCCTAGAACACAGTACTGCTGTGGCAGCAGAATGGTAAAAAATAAATTTTCTGGCCAATGTGGTGCTTGATGATTTTCTCTGATGCATCTCATATGCAGTTATTTACCTATGACACTTACTTTTCATTCCCATTGGACAATTCCTTTACAAAACAATTTACAGTCTGTTCTGCTTCAACTGTGGAGTAAATATACAACACAGTTCTGCTGCAGGAAAGCACAATGAGCATAGTACTGTATAAACATGCTCATACCAAAATTTTTCTGATGCTAAATCATAGCTTTTATTATTCCTTCCAGTCATTAACTTACCGCTTGTACGATAGGGAATCGGAGGAATCAGATGACGACACTCTGTCAGAGCCAAACTCAGTGAGGAATGATGGACGATACTTTTGTACCCGCCTCTGTCGTTCTTCTTCTTCCAAAGCTTTTTTCACCCTAACAGAAAATTATGCATTTTCACATTACATTTTAGTTGATACAAAAATCTGCAACAAGAGAAAAAGCCACTAATGGCACAGTGAAAGGCTTTATCATACAGTAATATTAGGTGTAATTCAAGTGTCTGGGAGAGTTTAACATGCCTTTACATCATTTAGTGGGGAAAATGGTTTCCACATCAGGGGTTACTGCACCATCAAATGCATATAATTTCAACAAGGAGTGAGGGAAATGCTGCTGCTGATAATGACAAAAAAGATGATGATGATGATAATGATGATGATGATGATGATGATGATAACAACAATAATAATAATAATAATAATAATAATAATAATAATAATAATAATAATCATCATCATCATCACCATCATCATCATCATCATCACCACCATGCAATCCTGTGCTGCCCCATGAGGAGCATAGGAGCCCAGGCCTAGGCAAGCTGGTCCTGACATTTAAGATAAGAGTGACCAGCCTCACTTATCCCTAAGTGGCACTACATGAGCAATAAACCCCAACCACCCCTTGGATATAAACCTGCACCGGCTCAATCTGACTGGAGCGCCTTAATTACCCTCTAAACCACCAGGCGCAATAATTTGGTTATATGGTTACCACCCAGTGTAGTAAATAGTTTCCTGGTGTACAGGAAACCATTTGGCTTGTCACTCAGTGCTGAGTCACCCGTAGACAGAAGGAAGAGGAAAGAATGAAGGAAAGAAAGGCAGAAGAGGAAGGAAGGAAAGAAAGAAGAAGAGAGGAAAGGGCAGCCACACGAGAACAGCACTACACTGAGTGAGTGGGGGGTGAGTGCCCTCTCCTACCACAAAATAATAGTAATAATAATTCATCCATCCATCCATCATCCAATCCTACGTTGCCCCATGAGCAGTGTAGGAGCCAGGGGTTAGGCAAGCTGGTCCTGACATCCCCCCCTCTCCAGTACTATAATAATAATAATAATAATAATCCAATCCTACGTTGCCCAACGAGAGGCTTAGGAGCCTGGGGTTAGGCATGTTGGTCCTGCCATTTAAGATGAGAGTGACCAGCCTCACTCATCCATGAGAGCCATTCCATGAGCAATAAACCCCATCCACCCCTTGGATATAAACCTATACAGGCTCAATCCATCTATAGCACCTTAACCCTTAGAGATTCCGATGACAATTCTGATTGTCATTTCAAATCCAACCTCAGAGATTCCGATGATGCTTTTAATCGTCATTTTAAGAAAGTTTTGTAAAATATTCACTATAAATCGCGTTTATGCATTGTAACAAAGAGACTCGAGCATGACGTCACAGTATGGTTGCTCTATGTGTGGCAGGTACTGCACAGCTTGTCTGACTCATGGCTTTATTTCTTTGTCACTTTATTCTTTGTGGATATTTTTCTACAGCAAGGTATAAAATTTTTGGTTTTTGCCTAAATTCAACTCGTCACTTTGACTTTTATTTTGTTTTCCTTTTTGGAACATACTACGATAAAGTACAACTATTCAGCTTCAAAATAACACCACAACCAGCATCCTATCATAAAAAGTGTATTTGCACTGACCGATCAAAGAAAAAGATTGTGAAGTGAATATGCGGCCGAGAGTAAAAGAAAATTATGCATCTCTTTCCTATCGCTTTACCGCGCAACAAAATGCTAAAATTACCATAATATATATATCATTGCAAAGGTAATTTACTGTAGTATTTGCATGGTTTAAACCAGATTTACATATCTTTATTTTTTTTTTTGCCGAATATTTTTCTACGGCAAGGTATAAAATTTTTGGTTTTTGCCTAACTTCAACTCGTCATTTTGACATTTTATTTTCTCTTTTCTCCTTTTTTGAACATACTACGATAAAGTACAACTATTCAGCTTTAAAATGACACCAGAACCAACATTCTAGCTTGAAAAGTGTATATACACAGAAGGATGAAAGAAAAATATCGTGCCGTAAAGATGTGGGTCAGAATGAGAGTGGCAGACTCTAGCACAGACGTAATCTGGTCGGCCCAGAAACCTCATATGGTTAATTACCCACTAAACCACCAGGCGCCATAATTTGGTTATATGGTTACCATCCAGCATAATATATGGTTTCCTCTACTCAGTGTAGAGTCACCCATAGGCAGAAGGAAGAGGAAAGAATGAAGGAAAAAAAGTCAGAAGAGGGAGTGTAGAGTCACCCAAAAGCAGAAGAGGAAAGAATGAAGGAAAGAAAACCAGACAAGGAAGGAAGGAAGAGAGGAAAGGGCAGACACCCAAAGCAGCACTACATCGAGTGAGTGGATGGTGAATGCCCCCACCTACCACATAATAATAATAATAATAATTATTATTATTATTATTTTTACTATAATAATTATCATTATAATAATAATTATTATTATTATAATAAACCATTTACTATGCTGGGTGATAACCATATAACCAAATTATGGCGCCTGCTGGTTTAGTTGGTAATTAAGGCACTCCAATCAGATTGAGCCTGTGTAGGTTCATATCAATGGGGTGGTTGGGGTTCAATGCTCACATAATGCCACTCAGGAATGAGTGAGGGTAGTCACTCTCATCTTAAATGTCAGGACCTCCCTGCCTAGCCCCGGGCTCCTATGCTCCTCATGAGGCAAAATAGGATTGGATGATAGATGGATAATAATAACTACAACAACAACAATGATTCATTGTCCAACAACTTCAGGAAAAACATACAGGAAGGCTGAGAGTGATGTACTTGACTTTTTTTTTTTTTTTTTTTTTTGAGAACGCTTTTGACAGAGTCCCCATGGAAGGCATGAAGTGGGCAATGAGAAAGCTTGGAATTGAATAATGGGTGGTTAGAGTGGTTATGGCAATGTGAAAGGGTGCTAGCACCCAGATGAATGTGAACAGAGGTTTGAGTGATGAATTTTCCATGAATGTTGGTGTGCACCAGGGGTTAGTTTTAGACCTCTTGTTGTAGTAGTAGTAGTAGTTGCTCCCTAGGCAGTCTGGCCAAACAGCCCCGAGTCCCTAAGGAAGGCCATGGCAGAGAACGGGCTTTCCCACAGAGCTCTCGAGGAGTGTATGTTGTGTTGTTGGCGTAGGTGATTGTGTGCAATGCAGTCTTCCATGATGTGCTTAATAGTATGGAGAGCTGTGTTACATCCTGGACAGGCATCAGCAACGGAGTCATCCAGCCTCTTCTGATAACTCAAGGGGGCTGGATGATGCCCACATCTCAGCCTGCCCAGGTGGACCCTGTCCTCACGTGGGAGATAGGACTCAGAAGGATGGATATCAGGAGGTCGTGCATGCAGGTGTGTTGTCTTTGAGTGACTGAATGGAACGGCGAGTGATTTGAGTATGAATATGCTTCTGGAAGCTGATCTGAGGAAGGGAGGGGGGAAGAGATGATAGTATTTGTGTATGATATTGTGTGCTGGGTGTTGTTTTGATGTTCCTTGGTGTGTGTGGATGTGCTGCCATGTAGTGTAGTGGATGTTGTGGGTTTGTGGAGGCTGAAGCGAGAGTTTGGGTGCCTCTCATGTCAAGATAATCCTTGACTTTGAGGACTTTGGTTTCTTGGTGTAGGTGGTCTGTAGGTGTAGTAGCTGTGCAGCCTGTGATTATTTTTAAGGCCTTGCTTTGTATGGTCTGAGGAGTGTTGTAGTGTGTTTTAGTGAGGTTAGGAGCCCAAGCAGGGCTTGCATAATTCATCACTGAACGTATATATTGTTTGTATACTGTGGTGGTGGTTTCTTTGTTGTGTCCAAATGTTGTATGTGCAAATGACTTCAAGGCACTAAGTCTAAGTGTTAATTTATTTTTTATGTTTGTGATGTGTTGTTTAAATGACACTGATGTACTGTATGTTACACCAAGGATTTTGGGTGTGTGTGTGTGTGTTGTCTATGGTGAGGTGTGGAATGTGACTGTGTTCTGCTGTCCAGTTTGTGAGAAGGGTCACTGTAGATTTGGCTGGGGCTATTTTGAGTCTGTTTGTGGTGAACCATTCATGTAGTGTGTTGAGGTAAGGTTGGAGGATTTGTGTGGCTGTGTTTGCATTTTGGTGTGTGCATGTAAGTGTTATGTCGTCTGCATAGGAAGCTATGTGTATTTGTTGTGTGTGGGGTGGGGGTATGTCATGCATGTATAGGTTGAAGAGTGTAGAAGACAAGACAGATTCTTGGGGGACACCATCTGTGAAGTTTCTGATGTTCGAGGACTGACCAGCAAAAGTTACATGTGCATATCTCCCTGCTAAGTAGTTTGCTAGCCATCTTTTTGTGTTATTGTGCATGTTTGTGTTAAGTATTTTGTTTGTGAGGTTACAGCAGGGGATGGAATCAAAAGCTTTACTAATGTCTAGTGTGACAAGGAGTGTTCTATGTGGTGGCCTTGCTGAATTCATGCCATCAAAAACTCTCTGTGTGGGGTCTGTAAGAAGAGTGTTTGTGGAGTGAAATGGCCTAAAACCATGTTGTGATGGGGCTAAGGGGGTGTGAGGTGTAACTAGTTGTAGTAACAGTCTTTCAGTGACTTTGGAGGGGGTGCAGAGGAGTGTGATGGGGTGATGTGAGGAAGGTAATGTGGGGTCTTTGTTGGGTTTGGGGATAGTGATGATAATGCCATGCTTCCAGATGTTGGGTATTATGTTGTGTGAGTAGCTGTAGTTTGATATGTTGGTGAGTGCTCGTAAGCCTTGTGGTCCAATGTGTTTAAGGTGTATGTTGCTTATGTTGTCTGGTCCACAGGCAGATGAGGACTAGAGGCTGCTGATGATGTGCTTCGTCTGGTTGTAAGTGAAAGGTGCGAAGTCTGGGTCTGTGAGGAACTGTCTCTTACGTCGGATGATACGTCAGTCGTCACGATGAGGGTTTAGATGGCTGACATGTGAAAAGTGATTGATGAGAGTGTTTGCTTGTTGTTTGTTTGAAGGAATGGTGTCTGTTGTTGTGATGGCAGCGTGTGTTTATTACAGTGCTTGAAGCTCACTGAGGTAACTTCAGAACTGGACTCCCATTGGAGGTGTTGTAAAGTGATGACATTGTGTTGATCACAGAGAATGAGAGGGCAGAGGAGGAAAGATTTAGAAAGCACGGAGGTGGTTAGGGGTAAAAATTATTTGAGAATAAATGTGCATATAACACAAGTGATGGTATCTAAAGTAGGTAGCAGGTGGTGTAATGTCAGAAGGAGTACGGCCATGTGCGGTCTGCCACATGGATGTGGGAAATAATTTCATTTTGCACAGTGTTTGTGATGGGTGGGTACACATGAAATGTAGTGCATTAGAGTTAGGCTGCACAATAATGCTGATTTTGAGTGTGTGGTATGAAAAAGGACAGCATTCAGAAGGAGAGGTGGGAAAGGATTAATTTTGCTGGAAAGTCTGTTGATTGAAGGTGTAAAAAAATAAATAAATAAATAAATAAATAAATGTTGGCTATTTCTTTGTTTTCTACAATACGTCCTTTTTCTTTTCACATTTTGGTGACAGGATTATGTTATTGATGTAGTGCTGCCTACTTCTTCCTTAGCCTTTATTATTCTTTTTTTTTGCCTGCCCTCCTCTCTTCCTATTTCTCCCATCTTTCCTGTCACTTCTTATTGCTTTTCTTTTATAGGTGGCTTTACACTGAGTGACAAGCCAAATGGTTTCCTGTAAACCAAGAAACCATTTACAATGCTGGGTGGTAACCATATAACTAAACCATACGTGCTCCCAGCGTGTCAACAAGTGGATTGGTGGAGGGTTAGTGCCCCTCCCCGTAAAACAAATAACTCAAAGTCAAATGGCCACCCCTTATGGGATTATGGCATCTGGCAATAGATAGATACATAGATAGATTATGTTATTCAACATAAGAGAGGTAGAAGTTTCCTGAAGTAGAAGTTTCCAGTAAAAATGGTTTCACAACAGTGAAGAAAGTCAAAATTGTCCAGTTATGGAATGAAACCAAGTCATCCATCACGGCCTGTCATCAGTTCTGCTGTGAATTCACGGTCCATACATGAGATGCACTTACAGACCATACCATAGTGACAATTGTCAACTACTTTGATGGCATGGGTACCGTCCATAGCACACACAAGGGCAACAGCATACATGCAGTATCAGTCACTAAGGTGCATTTCGCGGATGGACCTTGAAATCACAGCAGAACCATCAATGAACAATGACGTGATTTAATCTCATACCAGAACTGGATGGTTTTCACTTTCTGCTCTGTTGTGAAAACAATTTACACTGAAACTTTCTACTTCACTTGTGTTATGCTGCATAATCTCATCACCAAAACCCAAAAATAAAATGTGTGTTGGTGGAAAACAAAGATATAAGAAACATTTCAAATCCTTCCACTTCTTCTGAAACACCCTTTGGGAGCTTTATTATTTGGGAAAAATATGTGCTGGTAGCATGGATAAGGAGTAGCTGGATGAGGCCTAGGGAGCAGCTGCCTCTCCTGACACTCAGGGAGTTCTCTCTCATTGCTATGGGGTACTTATATGCAGCACGTGTTAAGAGTGTAATGCTGTATGGTAATGATACTCGTGTAGTAAAGGACGAGGATATTCCTAGGCTCACACATACAAAGATGAGAATGATCATATCAGTGTATAATGTGTCCTTGAACAACAAGCCTGGGGAGGTAAGGACTGCGAATGACGAGTTAAGAAGGATGGGACTTGAATGTATTAGTGATGTGATGAGAAGGGGTAGATTGAGATGATTTGGGCATGTGGAAAGGATGTAAGACGACAACTGGGAGTGAAGGGTGAGAAAGTTTTGCCCAAATCCTGAAAGACAGGAGTGAAGAGATTTTTGTTTGTGGTAGTACATCAGGTTAAAGAACTAATCTGTCATTGCATGCTAATATGGCTAATGAAGTGAGGAGATCTATGTTTGTGGTAGTACATCAAGCAAAAGAACTAATCTTGGATTGCATGCTAATGTAACTAATAAAACAGTGAACATAAACTCTGGCTACAGCTGATCTGAAGTGTGTGGGTGCAGGTGAGGACAGCTGAAAACAAAAACCTATGCACATCCACAGGAGAGTTGACAATAAATTTTTCTTGTATCAAATCACTCAAGCAGAAGCAGAAATGGACAGTGAGCAGCTCAGCTGATGTTTCATTCATAACCCTTACTAGGGATGCATCCCCATACCATATTAAGCATTGTGACAAAGTATTTATTGTTCTGTTGTGGAAGAAGACATAAGGAAAATCACTCTAATATCTTATTTCCACTCCTTTCATTCTTGACTTGTGTCTTTCCAACTGAGTTCAAGCTTAACTTCCATATACCAAACTGGTGATTAAAATCCAGTAATGTTATTCAACTGCTTCTTTACTTCCATGTTCACTTCCCTATTTGTTATTGCTGCCCTCAATGGGAATGAAAACAAAAAACAAAACAAACAAACTGAGCATGTACAATATCTTAAAAATGTTATTACCTGGCCACTTCCTCCTCCATTATAGTACGCCGTTGCTCTTCTTGAATTTCCTGTTGCCGTCTAATTTCTTCTTCTGCCTTCTGATCAGCCCTTCTTCGAGATTCTTGACCAGCTACCATCTCTTCATATATACTCTCCGTGTAGGGGCGGGCATGTTCACTAAGGTAGTGCTGAAATAAACAAACCCCAATTACCTAATTCTTCATAATCTAGAAGTGCATCTCACATATAGAGACAAACAATGAATATTTACAGCAAAGACCCAACACATAATCCAACCATTCATCATACCATCCTCAACCATCTTATTAACAGTATAGGGGACTGGGGTTAGGCTACCAAGCACAGACATTTAAAATGAGGGTGACCAGTCACAGACCCCTAAAGGACATCATATAAGCAATAAACTCTGACAGTTCCTTTGACATGAACAGTTACATGGACACAAATTCTCACAGACCACATCTGGCTGGAATGCCCAAACCCACCTGATCACTTGGCATCAGTTTGTTGGCTGCATGGTTGCCAGCACTTACCTAAGAGTCATCCTCCTCCTCATCATCTAATCCCGTGTTGCCCCATGAGGAACATAGGAGCCCGGGGCTAGGCAAGTTGATCCTGACCTTTCAGACAAGTTAACAGCCTCACTCATCCCTGAGTGGTATTACATGAGCAATGAACCCCAACCAGCCCTTGAATATAAACCTGCACAGGCTCAATCCGACTGGAGTACCTTAATTACCCACTAAACCAACAGGCACCATAATTTGGTTCTACAGTTACCACCCACAGTAGTAAATGGTTTCCTGGTGTACAGGAAACCATTGGCTTGTCACTCTGTGTAGGGTCACCCACTGATGGAAGGAAGAGGAAAGAATGAAAGAAAAAAGACATAAGAGGAAGGAAGGAAAAAAGGAAGAGAGGAAAGGGCAGTCACCCGAGAGCAGCACAACATCTAGTGAGTGGATGGTGAGCGCCCCCACCTACCACCAATCTGAGCTTTATGCATTAGCTCCTAACAACTGCTCCCAGACAGGAGTTCTTCCAGCATCTTAGAAGAATTTTTTGGTGTTTTCTTAAGAGTTTTTAGGCATTCTGACCCATGAAAGTACAGTAAAACCTCTCTAAGTTGGAATAACTGGGGCTGAGGCCATTCCGATATGACTTTACTTCTGACTTATGGGAAATACGAGATTCCTGACTAACCAGAAACAAAAAAACAAAAATTACTTACCATGCATGCAGAGGGTGTAATCCAAGCATAAGGAAGGCCTCTTTGTAGGGTGCAGAGGCGCTAGGGGAGCACATGATCGCTTCTGTGCGATCACACTTCATATATAGACCTTTTGTTGTTATTTTTTGTTTTTTTTTAATGCAAGGAAGAAGGAACCAAAGGCCATGGGCCCCCATACTGTTCCTTCCAAGAAAAAGCAAAAACAATACAAAAGAGAGCCAAATTCAAGATCCACTCATTTCAAGATGCCTGGACACACTGCATTTGAAAGACTGGAGATCATAGGAAGTAGGGAATACAGACAGAGGAAGACAGTTCCAGAGTTGACCAGTTGCATAAATGAAGGACTGGGAGTAACGGTTAACTGTTGCATTAGAGAGTTGGACAGAAAAGGGATGAGAGTTTGTTGCTAGACAGGCACTACGTGCCCGTCGTAGAGGTGGAGGGATGCAAGCAGACAGTTTAGAGGAACAGTGACTATTGAAGTAGCGATAGAAGAGAGATAAAGATGCAACAGTGCAGCGAAGAGACAAAGGTTGAAGGGAATCAGTAAGAGGAGGAGTGTTAATGAGACGAAAAGCTTTTGACTCCACCCTATTGAGAAGAGCTGTATGTGGGAAGCCTCCCCACCCATGAGAGTTGTACTCCAAACAAGGGCGAATAAAACCCATGTACAAGGTCAACAATTGTGCAGGGGTAAAGAAAGTTCGGAGTCGGCTTAGCACATCTAATCTTTTGGAAGCAGCTTTCACAAGAGATGTAATATGTTCTTTCCAAGACAAATCCCGAGAAAATGAAACCCCAACCATGTTCAAGGATGATGCAGGACTGAGGTGGACATTATTAAAATTAGTGAGTAATCCTTTGGAAGATTTTGTTGGGTTGATAAGTGTAAGAACTGAGTTTTTGATGCATTAAAAATAACTGTCTATATATCTATATACCTAGGCTGCTTCCCACAAGAAAAGGGAGGTAGCCGAGACAGGTAAACACACTACCAATTTACTCATCCACTCATACACATTCATTCGCATCTTAGCCCCAAAGGGGAGAAGGGACAGATCCTCACCGCACCACACCACACGAGGGTCAACTACACAGTGCAGTCAGTGACATCCGCAGCAGGGCCCAACAGCAAAGCTGGTTTACTCCTGCCACATCATAATGGATCCAGCCCCTTACCTGCACCTGACCTGATCAGCTGATCAGACAAAAAGCAGGAGAATATCACCTCAGGGCTGCGTCATCATTTATTCATTCACAATTTTTCTCCATTCATTTCTATCACGCACAGCCACTCTTCCATGCTCAACAGACAACCCTCTCGCATCCAACGCTCTCCTCACACTGTCCATCCATCCTATTCGTGGTCTTCCTCTCAGCCTTACTCCTCTCACATCAGATCTAGTTATCTTTTTCACCAATCGGTCATTATCCATTCTCTCCATATGCCCAAACCATCGCAACACCCTCTGTTCAACTCGATCAGCCATCTCCCGAACAATTCCAGTTCTCCTTCGCACTTCATCATTCCTCACTCGATCCATACGCGTCACTCCACACATACTCCTCAGACACCTCATCTCCATTACATTCAAACTTTTCCTCTCTGCTACACCCATATTCCATGTTTCAGCCCCATATAACGCAGTCGGTACCACAACACCCTCATACAGCCTTCTCTTTACATCCATTCTGAGTGAACGACATCCAAACACTTTTTCATTCCTCCCAGCACCTTTCCAACTTCATTCATTCTAAACTTCACTTCTGCATCTATTCTTCCATCCGTAGCAACATGTGACCCTAAATACTTAAAACACTCAACCTCCTCAAACAACTCACCATTCAAAACTATATTCATCCTCCTACCATCTATCAACCTCGTACACTTCATCACTTTACTCTTATTCTCATTTATTTTCAGTTTCCTCCTTTCACACACCCTTCCAAACTCCTCAACCAACTGTCTCAATCTCTCCTCTGAATCAGCCACCAGTGCAGTATCATCCGCAAACAGCAGCTGCTTCAGATTCCACTCTCTATCATCATTCACCATACTCAGTCTTCCATCTAACACTCTTGCATTCACTTCCCTTACAACACCATCCATATAAATATTAAACAACCAAGGCGACATCACATCCCTGCCGCAGCCCCACTCTCACGGGAAACCAATCACTCACAGTATTTCCCACTCTTACACACACTCTACTATTTACATAAAAACTTTTCACTCCTTTTAGTAACCTGCCATCAAGCCCATTCAATCTTAAAACATTCCACAAAGCCTCCCTATCAATTCTATCATATGCTTTCTCTAAATAACAAGATTATTTTTACCCCAATCAGAGATATGAGCCAAGTCAGACATTAGGTGTGCCATAGCCTCATCCCTTTTTTGTTGAAGAAACTGCTGAGATGGACGCTGCGGAAACCAAATGGAAAGGTAAAGGGTGGAATCATCAGCATATGAGTGGATAGGGTTAGAAGTACAGCTTAGAAGGTCATTGATGAATAAAAGGAAGAGAGTTGGTGATAGGACAGAGCCCTGAGGAACACCACTGTTGATATATCTAGGAGAGGAACGATGGCCGTCTACAACAGCGGCTATAGAACAACCAGAAAAGAAGCTAGAGATAAAGGCACAGATAGAAGGATAGAAACCATAGGAGGGCAGTTTGGAAATTAAAGATTTATGCCAGACTCAATCGAAAGCCTTTGAGATGTCACGTGCAATGGCAAAGCTTTCGCCAAAGTCCCGAAAAGAGGATGGCCAGGGGTCTGAAAGGTAGGTGAGAAGATCGCCAGTGGAGCATCCCTGACGGAACCCATACTGATGATCAGAAAGAAGGTTGTGACATCTAGTGGTGTAGTGGTTTAAGCTGCTCCAAATAAATTTGGCCCATATGTGTGGCTAGGGTTTGCTGCTTACATTAGACCACTCGGGGGTCCATCACTGATCATGGGTGAAAGACACCATGAGGTGCTTAGCTACAGTGCTCATCTCTGTACCTTATGCCTTGAGCCTTGCCTTTAATGTCTGAACTAAATGCAGTACCACAGTTCTCGGCCCTTGCACTCCTAATTTCACAGGCAATACAGGACTGGAATGAATTTCCAAATGGTAACAAAAATTAAAAAAAAAAAAAAATGGGAAGCCTACATTTGAAGCTATGGAATTGTGCTGACTTAGCTATACCTTTATGCAGAATAACTGATGTATTACTTCAAACAACCCTTAAATTTCAATAAAAACTAAATTATACAAAATTCTATAATGAATTCAATGTACAGAATACAGTGTCCCAAGAAATTTGTGAGATATTTCAGAAGGTTAATCTCATTCAACTTCTGAGGAATAAATGCTATAAATTCTAAACTGAAGTCTATGTTCAAAAAACACGGTGTCCCAAGAAATGTACAAGAAATTTCAGTACGTTAATCCTAGTCCAATTCTGAACAATAAATACTATACCAAAATGGGTCCATTTCATAACCACTACTCATCTACAATTTATGATGCCTTTATGGGTAAAAATAAATTCCCTAATACAGTAATTCACCCACAAAGTTATCAATACTACATTTGCAAATTTGCAACAGACAAGAACTGGACCAAGTTCACACAGTACAGCATTTTTTGACAAAATTAGCCCAAGAATAACCTCATGAAGTTTCTCACACAATCGTGGGATATCCTGTGTGCATCTGTATGTGATAAGTTAAAATTCCACTCACTGGCATGGTAAAAATCCACTTACTGGCCACTTGTTACCATTATAGTCTTGTTCATGCCCTATTTCTTATGCCTAATGATGATTGGTATGTTTTTATGGATGTGCTTTGTGGGAGGTACATCTTTTAAGAGGGTCAAAGGGGGGAATTTGGAAAAATTCTTGGATTTTCTTAGACACATTAGCCCAAAAGGGAATGGTTCTTATGTAACAATATGCATGATTCAATTTCTTGTGGCAGTGTCTCATGAAATAATGATCATTGCAAAACCAAGGTCTACTGTATAACACTGTAGTAGAACTGCATGAAAATTACCTGTGTGTGTTGACACAGTTCTAGCATTACAACCATTCCATCCGCTGCAAATGCATGAGCTTTCTGATTCAGCTGATTAGTTAACACTTCCTTTTCCTTATCTGAGAGACCATTAACAGACTCCACTATCACTATCGCTGGCCTGAAAGGTAAGAAAAAATATATATACAACTTTAACTCAAGAATATCATTCACTTTTTGTACACACTAAGGACATTTATATCATAACACAAATAGGAACTATCTAGTTTTGTCCTTCTACTTCTATACTGAATAGCAGATACATGACTCTAGTTTAGGACTGTATTTGTATTCAGTCCAGTCTTTGTCCTTCTAGTTCTACACTGAATAGCAAATACATGACTCTTGTTTAGGACTGTATTTGTATTCAGTCCGGTCACATGTAACACACTACATTTAAACACTAAACATCTAGAATGCAACACATGACTGACAGAATCCTAGAAATATATTACACAATTTTTTTCCACACAACTTGAAGTCCAACAGTACGACCCATCAAATCTAGCCTGAATGAGTACAGCATGACCCCACTCCACAAAACTACACGATCATCGACCATAACATGCCAGCAAGCACGTGACAATCCATTGTTGTTGTGGTGTGAGTCAGCCAGAAGGTGGCTTTGTGACATAGGTGTTGTGGCAAGAAGGGGGAGGCGGCCAGGCACCTCTGGGCACAATACTCATATAGGAAGAGAAACATTTTATCATGTTGTAGGTATAGAATGGATGCTTTACAATCAAACAATGGTGTCTGGTAGCATAATGGTAAATGGAGATTGGTTATAGGGAGGTAATGTTGTGGGCTGAGGTGTAAAAAGGGAGGTTCTGGGCATGAAGTTGGGACGGAATTAATTACTGCCATGTGTGTAAAGGATGTGTAGTGCGTCCTTCAATACAGGGCCTGGGGGGGGGAGGGGGGAGGGTTGCAAGAGGCAGATGAAAAAAGACCTGGAACAAGGTCATAGAGTGTGTCCTCAGAGACATGGGACTGAACAGAGAGGCTGCTAGAGACCAAGCAGCATTGACAGCTGCCACTAGGTGGCCAAGGCTGACACATGCATTTATGCTGGAGCCTCTATAAATGATATGATATGATATGATGTTATACAGTACTGTATTACAGTATGTAAAAAACTTAAAATGCAAAAAGTGTTTGAGACAAAATTCGTATGTTATGTGCAACTGGACTGTAATAGGTACTTAATCCCTTCGGTGGCCATGGAGAGAGAGATCTAAACGTGGTGACACTGATTTACTGTACAAGTAGCTTTGCTGCCTGGTTATACAAACATCCATAAACTCCCTCTCTGTCCCTCAAAAGGAGGATGGTGGCACATGGAAGGGCAGTTGTAGCCTGCAGTCTAATAAGATTCATGTTTCACATGAGACTTGGAAAACAACATTAACAACAATTCCTTCAAACAACAATTCCTTCAGTACAATGAGACACCTTTAATCCCTACAGCTTAGAAAAATCATCTTATTTTCTTTTTGTCTAACAAAAATCTGAAGACTTAATTTCATTTAGGTCACACATTCTGAGGTTGCAAAGGTTAGAAACAATCTCAATAATCCCTTTACCCAAAGTACATCATTCATGTTTAACTCTATCTTATGCCAAATTACTTTATTCAGCTTAAGTGAGACATCTCTATGTCATAGAAGTTAAATTTATTCTACTATCATGCGATTTCATTCGGCTCCGGAGAGACTTCTCAAGGTTTCGCAGTGAAGGATTTGAATTCATCTTCATTAACTCTTTCAATACAAAAGCTTTTTTCTTTTATTATTATTCTACTCTGGCTACTGCTGCACACTTCTATTAAGTTTATAGGAGCACTCTCGAGGTGAAGAGTAAGTCCTAACTAAAGCTTCTCAAGTACACAATGCTGCACCTTGTTGACCCTTTCTGCAGGGCATCCACAACTTACTCATGAGGGTAATTTTCACTGGTGATGATTCTGAGGACCACCTTAATATGAGAGTGGAGTGTGCCACCCTGAGAGTGATGGGGGCCCAGGGTGATCTGCACATCAGGTGGACGAGGAACTTTCCACACATCTTTCTCTCGCAGGTCACAAAACTCCTCACTATAAGCACTCTGAAAGAAATTTACTTGTAAGTCTGACAACTAAAATTATACCATAGCCTAATAGTGAAGTTACAAATCTCTTGAACATCTAGGTGAACTGCAGATACTCCAATAAACTATACAACATGATTCAGATACACTCCAAAAAACTTTGTGTACGCTATAACAATAGTCAAACACTCATTTCTTCTCCAGAGATAATGAAGCTGTCTTGTTCAGCACAACTAAAACTGTTACTCAAGCTCACTATGGTCAAGGTAACCATCTCATAGTTCATAAAGCAATGTACATTATATGAAATCTTGCCTGGTTCTTGATAATGAGTTTTCAAATGTCTAGAGGGCATGGCTAGCTCACCTTGTGACTGGCCATGTCCACAAACATAGCTGCACGATCATAAGGATACAATATATTGTAATGGAATAAAAATCCAGCATAATCAACAAAATGCTGGTAAGGAAGACACTTAAACCACACTAATGAGTACAACTGCGATCTAACAAATAATAACAACAAAAATTTTTGGCATAAGTATCTTTTCCTCAGCAATACATATGTACTCCCAGTATACCACAATAATCCTTTGCATGCTCTTTGCAACTGCAACATGGAACTGATTTGCATAAATAATATACCATAAATGAGAATGTAATAGTAGTAGCAGAAGTTACAACCCTAAGCTCATCTGAACGTGAAGCTGGTGAACTGCAAGCCAAAGCTGCTCTTCTCCCACAGTCCACCATCCTCCTTTCTGGGGACAAGGAAGGGACTGAGGGATGTTTGTATAACCAGGGAGCTCCACAACTTGGTCATAGGGGTGCCACCATATGAAGGTGTCCCTCTCCAGCACAAGAGAATACAGTATTACCCTCTCCGCGGCTTATTCACGTTGATTTTAGAATCTTTCTAGCATCTCTTCCATAACAGTTTATCATTATGTATAACATGTTAACATGATATATAGAAGAAGACCCTCGATATAAAAGACCCCAGTATAACAGTTACTGGATTTATCGGACACCACGGAGCCCACCAAACTTTTGTCGGCTATGATGAACAATGTTCGTTAAATGGGGTGCAATACAACCTGGCCTGAAAATGCGCTCTTCACATTGTAACTGCTGAGTTGTAATAACAGATTATAGCAATACTGTACTAATCTTGAAGAAGTGCTATGACAAGGATGTGAAATAAGCTGCAAAAGGGCAAAATTATGGTTAGTAATAGAATACACATTTTGTACTCATTTATTTTCAAACATGTCCTTGAAATCCCACCTCAGGAGGGGACTCTCAGATATAATGGACTATTGTCTTTAGCGGATCTGGCAATCCCCCAATTAGTCCATTATAGTGAGGGTCTACGTACGTCTAAACAATGTGTAAATTGTATAACTATCCAGTCTTCATTGTACAGAAAATAAATCAGATTTATTTAGTATTTACTTATGTGTGTCTGAATGCCTTAGTTCCTCTGTTATTGTGACTAATTGAAAATTTCTTTACAAGCTCATTCATGTTGACACTTTCGGTTCTTGCTTGTTCAGTTTCCAGTACACCAAGATCAGTAAGTGGTAGGCTAAGCTGGGGGACTTCTGGGGGATGTCAGAGATTTGTGATGCCCCCACATTCCCCTGGTAGCAACGCTACTGGAAATGTGGGAAAGACCAGTATGCACAAGTGAGGTAAGGAGGATATGGTAGCACTAGGTGAAAGGGGAGAGGTTGGCAGTGAGCAAGGTCAAAATCATGGAAGTCAAGCAAGGGCTAGTAGACTTTGGAGAGGGGGAAGAATTAGGAGAGTGGGATCGATAGTGGAGTAGGGAACTGGTGGCTGGCACAGGTGGTGGTGGGATTACTGTTGGGTGGGGGAAGTAGAGAAGTGTTTTTGAATGGGGATTGTAGGGCAATGGGAGCAGGAAAGGGATGTGGGGAAGTAGCAGTAAGTGAGGAAAGTAGGGAAGTGACAGCAGGTGAAGATGGTGAAGTGGCATCTGGTGAGCAAGTGGCAGAAGCTGAGGGAGGTTGGGAGGTAGTATCAGGGAGTGAAGGTGGGGAAGTGGCAGAGGGTGGGAGATGGGGAAGTGACAGTGATTGATGATGGTGATGGAGGTGGGGAAGAGAAGGGGGAGTGACAGTGGGTGAAGGAGGCTATCATGTGGGGTGGCAGTGGTGGCATGTTAGCAGGTAGAGGAGGTGGTGGTCATGGTGCTGGAAGTGGAAGTGGTGGTCATGATGGTGGAGGTGGAGGTGATGGTCATGGTGGCTAAGATGGAGGTGTCAGTGGTGGTGGTGGAGGAGGTGGAGGAGATGGAGAACTGATGTGTGGAGGAGGTGGAGAAGATGGAGAACTGATGGGTGGAGGAGGAGTAAAAGGCAAGGGAGGTGGAGTGGTGGCAGGTGGTGCAATAGTGATTAATTCTGGGGGCTGTGGAATGGGATGTTGATATATGGCTGTGGAGACTGTGTGTTGATGTGTTCAGCTAGTTGGGACTGGGTACTGGCAGAGGGCAAATGTACTGGCTTGGTTTGCTCCTCACTTTGGCTGTTAACTGGCCACATGCATGGAGAAGTACAATATCACATCTGTACCCCAAAACAATCATCATAGTAGAAGTATACGTTATGGGTATAGGACTGGACCGTGGAGGTACTAAGAGCGTCTGAAAACTCGTTCAATTTTATCTACCTTGGAAAGAACCTGTGTTAAAACAGTGTTTCTGTTTGTTGCTACAACACTGTAGTGTATGGCACTGAAATGTGTGAAACTAGTCTACACAATATTGATGATGGCACTGTGATCGGGTGGGAAGTTTGGGGTGCAGGGGTAGACAGGCCATGCCTGCTTCTAGGCTTGGTGCTGGCATGACCTGTGTATGTGGTGTGGACAACGATATTGTACAAGCAGTCCGCTGCTTGTCCGTACTGTTGAAGAGTGAAAGAATCCAGCAACATGATGCGATGGAGCAGGATTTCATTTGGCACTCAATATAGGGGTTGCTGACACAGTACAGAGTCTGGCAGGTAAAAACCAGATGCAGTGATGAGGGCCTGCATGTGTGTAAGTAGCTCTCAAAGGTGCCTACCATCTAACTTAATGCTCTCAGGTGGGAATGCAGAAGTTGCCACCTATCAGTCTCTGATGTCTACAGTTGTTCTTCCTCAGCCAAAATGGTGGGAGGATCAACATACAGTATTGATATACATGGCTGATGCTGCATTGCCAGATCAGCCTCCAAGTGCAGGTTAACTGCAAGGTTGACATTCTATGGGTTACCCTAACCTAGAAGCATGCAACTCATCTCTAGTAGTAGAGTAGACTGTAGACTGTAGTACCAGTCGAGCAGGGCAGTACTCCCAAGGAGGATGGAAAGCTGATGACAGGGAGAGCTGGAGCTCCCGTTTCATCAGCCCTCAGGACTTGTTCCTGACCATCCCCCTTTGCTGAACTTTTTCAGTGTCTCAGTTACACAGAGAGTAGACCAGCATGCTCTCCAATACAAGTTTCTCTAAATGTCAACACCAAACTACATACACGCTACACATTACACTTCCTTTTCAAATTTTTTCTAAAAAATGGCTACTAAAAATCGTGCCTCGGAGTCCCCAGGGGGGGGGACCATAAATGCCCCCACCATCTGCCCCTCTCCCGGTGACGACTCTCGGAGCTGCCTGGAACCACTGTCTGACTCACTCCTTCATTTCTGTAACATTCGCGGCCTTTCCTCTAACTTTCGCTGTGTTGAGCACCACCTCTTCTCCTCTAAACCTCACCTTCTCTTTCTTTCTGAGACTCAGCTGTCTGAGACAACTGACAGCAAACCCTTTTCTGTATCCTCCTACTTTCTCTATTCTCATTTCAAAGCCAAAGGTGGATGTTGTGTATATGTATGCAACGATCTATCTTGCTCTCGTGTTCCTGAACTTGATTCTTCTGAATTCTCTACTCTCTGGCTTCGGCTCTCCTGTCATTCTCTGACTAAATATATCTGTGCTGTTTACTTATCTCCTAATTCTACTGACTATCAAAAATTCTTTGACTATCTTACTTCTACGATGGAACACATTCTATCCATTTCTCCTATCTCTGAAGTCTCCATTCTAGGAGATTTCAATGTTCACCACCACCTTTGGCTCTCCTCTCCTTTCACTGATCCACCTGGTGAACAAGCCTACATCTTTTCTTTCCTTAATGACCTAGAGCAGCTTGTACAGCACCCTACCCGTATCCCTGACCGCCTTGGAAAGAGTTCCAACATACTTGACCTTTTCCTAACAACTAATCCTTCTGCTTACACTGTTCATCTTTTCTCTCCGTTGGGCTCCTCCGATCATAACCTTATTACCTTAACCTGTCCTATTGCTCCAGTACAGCCTGTGGACCCTCCAAAGAAATGCCGCCTGTGGCACTTTGGAGCTGCAGATTGGGAGGCCCTCAGGCAGTATTTCTTTGATTTTGCTTGGAATGATTATTGCTTCCATGGCCGTGAGCCGTCTGAGTGTGCCCTGCGCATTACGGAGGTTATTCTCTCGGGCATGGAAGCATACATTCCTTTTTCACATCCTCTGACTAATGCAAGAAAGCCTTGGTTTAATCACGCTTGTTCTAATGCTGTCCGCAACAAAGAGAGGGCCTTTAAAAGGTACCGGAGCCAACCGACCCCTGAATCACATCTTTTTTATATTTCTGCCCGGAATCGTCCTAAGTCTGTTCTTCGCTCTGCTAAAAATAATTTCATCCGTGCTAAATGTTCCCAACTCTCCAACTTGAATTCTTCTCGCTCCTTTTGGCACCTTGCCAAAAACCTTTCTAACAACTTTACCTCATCATCCTTCCCTCCTCTTTTCTACTCTGATGGCTCTGTAGCTATTTCTTCTACTGATAAAGCAGATCTCTTTGCTCAGACTTTCTCCTCCAATTCTACCTTAGACGATTCCGGTGCTGTTCCTCCATCACTTCCCCCCTCAGACTTCCTCATGACTGGCATTAAAATTTCTTCAGCTGATGTATTTTCTGCCATCACTGGCCTCAATATTAACAAGGCATATGGGCCTGATGGAGTCCCTCCTGTTGTCCTCAAAAACTGTGCTTCTGTGCTTACACCCTGCCTAGGTAAACTCTTTCGCCTTTGTCTCTCAACTTGTACCTTTCCTTCTTGCTGGAAGTTTGTTCTCGTTCAGCCAGTCCCAAAGAAGGGTGACCATTCCCAACCCTCTAACTATCGTCCAATTGCTTTAACATCCTGTGTATCAAAAGTTTTCGAATCAGTTCTTAACAGAAAAATTTTAAAGCATCTTTCCTGTCACAACCTTCTTTCTGATCGTCAGTATGGGTTCCGTCAGGGACGCTCCACTGGCGATCTTCCCACCTTCCTTTCAGACTCCTGGTCATCCTCCTTTCGGGACTTTGGTGAAAGCTTTGCCATTGCACTTGACACCTCAAAGGCTTTCGGTCGAGTCTGGCATAAATCTTTGATTTCCAAACTGCCCTCTTACGGTTTCTATCCTTCTATCTGTGCCTTCGTCTCTAGCTTCCTTTCTGGTCGTTCTATAGCTGCTGTTGTAGACGGCCATCGTTCTTCTCCTAGACCTATCAACTGTGGTGTTCCTCAGGGCTCTGTCCTACCACCAACTCTCTTTCTTTTATTCATCAATGACCTTCTAAGCTGTACATCTAACCCTATCCACTCATATGCTGATGATTCCACCCTTCACCTTTCCATTCGATTTCCGCAACGTCCATCTCAGCAGTTACTTCAGCAAACAAGGGATGAGGCTATGGCACACCTAATGTCAGACTTGGCTCATATCTCTGACTGGGGTAAAAATAATCTTGTTATTTTTAATGCATCAAAAACTCAGTTCTTACACTTATCAACCCGACAAAATCTTCCTCAGGATTACCCACTAATGTTTAATAATGTCCAGCTCAGTCCTGCATCATCCTTGAACATGCTAGGGGTTTCATTCTCTCGGGATCTGTCTTGGAAAGAACATATTACATCTCTTGTGAAATCTGCTTCCAAGAGATTAGGTGTGCTGGGCCGACTCCGAGCTTTCTTTACCCCTGCACAGATGTTGACCTTGTACACGGGTTTTATTCGCCCGTGTATGGAGTACAACTCTCATGTGTGGGAAGGCTCCCCACATGCAGTTCTTCTCAATAGGGTGGAGTCAAAGGCTTTTCGTCTCATTAACTCTCCTCCTCTTACTGATTCCCTTCAACCTTTGTCTCTTCGCCGCACTGTTGCTTCTTTATCTCTCTTCTATCGCTACTTCAATGGTCACTGTTCCTCTAAACTGTCTGCTTGCATCCCTCCACCTCTCCGACGGGCACGTAGTACCCGTCTAGCAACAAACTCTCATCCCTTTTCTGTCCAACTCTCTAATGCAAGAGTTAACCGTTACTCCCAGTCCTTCATTTATGCAACTGGTCAACTCTGGAACTGTCTCCCTCTGTCTGTATTCCCTGCTTCCTATGATCTCCAATCTTTCAAACGCAGTGTGTCCAGGCATCTCGAAATGAATGGATCTTGAATTTGGCTCTCTTTGGTATTGTTTTTACTTTTTCTTGGAAGGAACAGTATGCGGGCCCTGGCCTTTGGTTCCTTCTTCCTTGCATNGCCGCACTGTTGCTTCTTTATCTCTCTTCTATCGCTACTTCAATGGTCACTGTTCCTCTGAACTGTCTGCTTGCATCCCTCCACTTCTACGACGGGCACGTAGTACCCGTCTAGCAACAAACTCTCATCCCTTTTCTGTCCAACTCTCTAATGCAAGAGTTAACCGTTACTCCCAGTCCTTCATTTATGCAACTGGTCAACTCTGGAACTGTCTCCCTCTGTCTGTATTCCCTGCTTCCTATGATCTCCAATCTTTCAAACGCAGTGTGTCCAGGCATCTCGAAATGAATGGATCATGAATTTGGCTCTCTTTTGTATTGTTTTTAATTTTTCTTGGAAGGAACAGTATGCGGGCCCATGGCCCTTGGTTCCTTCTTCCTTGCATTTAAAAAAAAAAAAAAAAATCTAAACTTATCTTAGTTATCAGCTTTGCATTCCTGAAAAATACGGACCACAATGCGAGTGTCTGTTACTCACAAAGGCCATGGTGAAACCGAGTTGCCAGACACTCAGTTGGTAACTGGCTAGAGTAAATCATGTGACTCTCTCCATGGCCACCAACTGACTTAATTTGAAAGTGTTATATCTCCACTATTACTGATTTCCAAGGGAAGTGTGGAAGAAGAAAAGATATTTGCTCATGTGACATCTAATTACAGAACACCCCCCCAAATAACCAGGCTGGTTAAAAGCTGAAATGCGATTAAAACCCAAACCTTTATCACATAAGATAATCTATAAAACTCATTTACACTTACTCTCATTATTTCCACCTCTCCCTCCACTACTTCACGAATGGAGTCCTCCATCCTTTTAACTAAATCTTGGTTATCTCCTCATGACTTGATATTTATATTTTCGACATTTTCGGAAGTTGGCATCTATTTAATCTTGAAAGTACATACAAATCACTGTTCACCAACTGCTGCTTCTGGAAAGTGTAAGTCTGTGTTAGAACTGTGAAAACACAGCTGCTGCAGAAAATAATAACTTCAGTGATATATGGGAAAACATGATGATGCTATTGTCCCATGCTCTGGAACAATTGTATTAATCTATATACAATCAGAGTACTGGTACCATAAATAAATACAAAGACATAAGAAAAAGGCCACAGCAATTATTTTTAATAAATACCATATATGAATACACAGGAAACACCTAAATGACCAGAATAAGATAAATTCATTAAGGTCCCCTTCTTATCTACAGTGATGTGGAGTGAGTTGAGCAATTTGGAGGCGCTGATGCATAAACTATACCTCCAACCAAACATATGATCCGATATGACTAGTAATTTTCAGCCCACACAATAAAAATTAAGATGAATAAATAAATGTTCATGATGACAAACTGCTGGAGAGCTCTCATAAACAAATGATGAAAATTCTTTCAGAGGGATTACATTTCATAATTGTATAATTCATTTATAACACCCACACTCTGCAGAAGTAAAACTTATGTTTCTAAAGAGTACCAAGTTAGGCTGGTTCACGGCAGTAGTGGCATCCTACAGCAGGCAATCAGTCAATTCAGACATGAATCTCACTTGTCCCCAATCCAATCCAGTTAGGTTAATTAGTGGAAATGAACAATTAGTGTTGGACTGAATCTGGAGCCAAATTAACCTGAAAATTCAACATGGCAGGTGGCCACTAGCCACAGTCTGCATATAAAACTGATGAGGTTGTGTGTTATCTTCAAAATTACACATTTTTCCAACATTTTAAAGTATCCCAATGATGATTATAAGTTTATTGTAAAAAATACAATTATAAATTAAATGCATGGAGCTCTGCTGCAGTTCCACTGTTTTAGATGATGTCTGAGTGTCTGACTGAATTACTGGTAGGGGGACCATAACTTTTCCATTGCAAATATTTCACCTATGGTAATAGCCTACCACACTAAGTAACTGAATGGAGGTGAATAACCCAGCTCCTAAGTTAGTTCCATTACCTAATGCCTTAGGACCAAATAATGACGAAGTTACAGCCACAGAATGCTCTAGAAGGGGTGTTACTGTTATAGGAGGAAAAAAGGGAAAATGAGGTCTGAAATGGACAAACCGTGTGGTATATATATCATAAAGTCTTTATATTCACACAGTAATTTTTAACAGCAATGCTTTTACTTCAAGACTTGTTTGACATGTTAAAATTACCACACGATTTTGTTGGTTAACTTACTAAAGTAGCTAATTCTAGTTGAATGTTTTAGGAAGCTGTACTATAATACTCCAAGTTACAGTTCCACCTTCAGGACCAGACTCAGTGACACTATAGATTGTAATACATATTAGGTTTGGCATCACTGGTAGTGAATTATATCCCTTTCTCCTCAAACAATGTACTACTCACTGTTATCCTAGTTTCATTCCACACAGTAGTCGCCTCAGATCGGCATGTTTGTAAACAACGTGCTGCCGTCATGATTAAACCTACCTAAACTTACTCAAAATCAATCAAAAGTATTTTTGAGAGGCATTTTCATAGATATGTCTGTAATACTACTGTGGCAAATGGTATCTGATGCACCAACTATGGCTGATGGCTGTGTTGATTCCATTATCAACAGAGTGCGCGGTATTCATGAAGGAAGAATGATAAGCCACGTAACTGGTAGAGAGAAAAGGTCTGAATTGACCTTTACCTCACAGAGGTGCCCGTATGCAGCATCTGTCCTCCATTCCTGGTTTCCCTTTGTGAAGGAGCCAGAGCAGTAAAAAATTAGTCCAGCAAGATGCCTAGCTCCATCAAAGAAGTGCCACTGTAGGATTTCGCATAGGCATAGTAAATGTGCTGTGTAAGGCAGTCGTTACAAAACACACATACCTTTCCCTAAATATGTACAGCTACCCCGCAGCTCAAGTGACCTTGTGAACTATTCCCCATCTTTGCATGTGGTCGGTTCTTCTTTGCTGGCCTCCTTCCCTCCTAGCCCTTACCATTTCATAATTCATGATAGTCATTCTTCCCGATTATGTCTATGTCTGTCTGTGTATCTGTATCTCTACTCCACCAACATGTGGTGCTCTGCAGAGACTGTATGTAGGGTGAAAAGTGCTTGTAAGTGTGAGTGTTGTGTTGGAGTGGCTTTGGATGTGTAGTGTAGTCTGTGAACCAAGTGTAATTGGCCCGCCTAAGCCGACTGGGTGCAAGCATACTAGTATGCGACACTGATTCAACCACAACACCCCATGTGTCCGCCAAAGCGGTAAGTGGCTCAGTGACCGCTTCTCAAAGTTTTTACAACTCTGGCGGGGGAAGAACCCGCGTAAACCAGCATGCGAAACGCACACTCTACCACTATACCACAGAGGCTAGTCTGAGTTATTATTATTAGACCCCCCCCCCCCCCCTTTTTTAACTAGTCCAGCTGTCTATGTTTACCCCAGGCGCAGATTCTCCAGTAACTGTTGTCTCCGTGTATAGTCTTCAGAATGTACCTCTGCACTCACATTCCTTTATCACTGTTACCTGCAGAAATTCAGTTTAGTAAAGCATGGCCTACCACACTGGCGTAGATTTGTTTTACTTTCTGGGGGGATGACTTCTGAGACTTGCATCGGTTTCTATGGATGTAGAGAGACGAGAGGGCCTCCGCAAGGGAATGAGCCGATACTCCTGCTTCTATGTAAGGCTTATCAAAGTAGGTAAAATGTCAGTTACATAGCAAGAGGACAAGAAATGTAGCTCAGTTCATTGCATCTAGATAAATCTGACACATTACCACACTGGAGCTCAATTTAAAGGCTTAGTTTGTTACCTGAAATGAATTTAGCCTACATATTCATATATTTTCTCCAGTTTCAATTTTCTTATCTTTGAAATACTGTAACTGCTTTTTCGGTGTGCAGACTGAAAGTACTCTGAGGGTAATTGTAGATTTAACTTTGCTTGCTTTCACGACTGCATGAATTGTAGGCTAGGGGAGATGATTACATAGTATATCCCCCAGCCAAACAGGAAGGGGGATTTATATCCCCCATTCCCCCAGGATCTAAGGTCATGGCTAATCATGTCTGCTTAAATCAAAACACGTTACTTTCCAAAAATAACTACAATGAGTATTCCCTTGTCTCACTGCATATTCTTTTCTCAATTTCCTTATTCTCTCAGGGAATAGTATATAGGCTACAGGAATAACATTTTTATAGGAACACTAATATATAAAAATGTATCCAGCCCTTCAGGCTATCCAGTGGTACTGCTGAAAATATCCAAGCATAATTGAATATCTGGTGACAACAGGACTCAGGATAGTCATCTTTCCTTTTCTTTGTACAGTACCTACATGCCACCGAAGTTTAATTTCAATAACAAGCCCTCTAATCTTCTGTGAGTTTAACCTCATCCACTCGCTTGATGCAGTGCTGCTTATTTCTTCCTTCATCTTTATCGTTCTTTTTCTGTGTGTCCTCCTCTCTTCCTTTTTCTCCCATCTTTCCCGTCACTTTTTATGACTTCTTTCCTTTTCAGGTGGCTTTACATTGAGTGACAAGCTTAAAGGTTTCCTGAAAGCCAAGAAGCCATTTACAACGCTGGGTGGTAATTATGTAGCCAACTCATACGCGTTCCGTTCGAGTCAACAAGTGGGTTGGCGGAGGGTTTGTGTTCCTCCCCACAAAACAAATACTCGTAACTCAAAGACAAACTGCCACCCCTTACGAGATTATGACGTCTGGATATAAACATAGTTTTCCCACCAGGGAATTATGTGTGAATGGCAAGCACCTTGTGGCACAGGGATGTCACCACGCCCCTCAGATTTCAGATGATTTTCCTAAGGCAGCTGCACTTTCAGCACAAACTGCTAAATGATCTCTCTATATACATGCAACATTTAACAACCTCATCGTGACTTCAGCGTTCCACTCCCGCAATGTGACCTATGCATGGCCACTGGCAACCTCTATATGCAGTGTGTCGTATCGTATCTTTTATAAAAGGCTCCAACATGTTTGCATGTGTCAGCCTTGGTCATCTAATGGCGGCTACCCACGTTGCTCAATCTCTGGCAACCTCCCTGTTCAGTCCCGTATCCCTGATGTCACACTCCGTGACCTCGTCCCAGGTCTTTTCGATCTACCTCCCACAACCCTACCCTCGACGTTTACACCTGGCACTTCCCGCACCTAGCCGTCCTCACCACCCCTAAATAGTGCGTGCATTTACAATGTACCCTATGCACTAAAACGTCCTATACCACAGTTCGGGTACTAGGGCATAATATCCTAGATAGATGATATCTATCATAGACAGAGGGACAATATGATTTCTGCATAAAGACTGTCTTTGTCTATCAAAGGAAGTCACCTATTTAATGGTAGGTCTATATGCCCAAAGACAGGGATGTGGTATAAACTGCATTGTGCATATGGTACAGCACGAACTTGGTGCATGTGACCCTGTGCACAAAGTACCAGATACTAATGTATATGCCCATAGTTAGGTATAGGGAACTTGCTACATAGAATACTTTGTGCATGTACGAATTTGGTGCAATGCTGCAGGTGACACTGGCCTCAAGACCCATCCCCAAGTTGTTTTAACTAGGATAAAACAGGTTAGGTTAGGTTACATTAGGGTGGGTCCGGTTAGGTGAGGCTAGGTTAGATTTTATTAGGTTAAGATAAATAAAGATCGTATAGTTTAGGTTAGGAAGGGCGAAACGACTGATGACGGACTGACCTTGGCGCCGGATCGACCTGAAAGCATGGTCGCCTCACATCATATTTTTTTTCTTTTTTAGCCTCACATTGTTGGCTGATATGACAGGAGAAGAGAGAAAGGGCGGTGATGATGAAGAAATGACTGTCTATCCATCCATCTGTCAGTCAGCGTACATGGTGAAATTGGTGCTGCATCCCAAAAATGTAAAATGAAGTAATGAAGTCTCTCTCTCACTCTCTCTCTCTCTCTCCTTGTCTGCGTACATCCTGAATCAGATCTATTTAGGTTTATAGCGATAGGTTCGTCACGTCCATGAAAGCGGATGACTCAAGTGTGTCCAGTACATTCACCGGTTTTCGAGAAATTGTCTGCCAAGTCTCTCAAGTCTTGTTCAGGCTCTTTTAGGCTAATCAGATCCATTCCCATAAAAACAAATATTTTCAACACACCGCTATGAAGGCCTGTGCCAGATATTATCATCCCTATTGGCAGAGTGGTTTTCAAGATGTGAATTTCTGAAAAAATGCGACTGTTTTGTGTAATTCAGTATGCCCGCCAGTAAAATCTAACGTAAGTGGGGCACGCATCACAGACAGTTAGTCAAGCTTTAACACCATGGGCAAAGCTGCAGTACAGATGAGTCACCGATTACTGAGAAACTGAATGCTCAACAGGGGTGCGAAAAGTGAGTAGGGTAAGCAAAGAAGAATGAGCAGAATGGGCTGGGAAGGTTGTGGGTGGTTGGGTAGGGCAGAATAAGTACACCCATAGTGATGATGGGCATTGTATGAGGCGCGATGTTGGTGGTGGGGTATGATTGAATGAATGAACGAATGAAGAGTCTAGCGCCAGGTAATAAAAGCCATACGACACTAAGGTGGAAAAACAACGACAGAGAGGAAGGTGGTAATACTGACCTTGCGAACGAAGGAGATGAGTGAACATGAATTAAAACTGGAAATAACTTTATTGTGACGGAGAAAGAGTATATGACAAGTGATAGAGAAAGAGAGAGATTCACAGAAAATGTCACTGATTGTAGGGAGCCTGTGGAGTCGAGCCAGATGTGGGAAGAAAGTGTGGCGAACAGCATCAAGAAAAGGACAATGCAGAGCCGTGACTGACAACGTGAACAAACGGGATGGGTTTCAGTGGACATGGGTAAGTCGAGTATGGTTCAACCAGAGACGAGCAAGTTGATGGTGGGGTAGATTTTTCTTTAAAGTTCTATTATGGGGAGAGAGCTGAGACTCAGTAGGGTGGGGGAGGAGAAGAGAAGTAAACAGGACGGGATGGGAAGGTGACAGGTGATGAAGCTGCAGGGGGAGAGGGTTCTACATCCATTGCAGGTGATTGTTACGAGTCGGATACTATGGGCGTGGTAAATGTCTGAATCAAAGTTTCTCCAAGCAGAAAAAAAAAACAAAGTAAGCAACGTTTGTTCTCATATACCTAAGGCATCTCGACGCAAGCAAAATTAATAAAAAATGTCCTCTTGCTTATGGTAACAAATCCGGCTTGATTTTTTCCAGCTGCGTAATTTCATCCCATACTTCAAAGGCTTGCACAGCTCGCTCGATCCGTCTAATTATAGCACTTTACTTTTGGGGTGCATAATTTTTTCCTCCGATATATCAGACTAAACGGTGTTCAAAACTGTATTTTTTACAGGATAATATATATTAATAGGACAAATTTAATGCCCATTAATCAATTTCATTTAATCATAATTTTATTAAGTATTAACAGATATATAATCTTTTAAAAAGTAATATATTGTACTGCATATCACAACTACTGATGTTTGCGAGAAGGTAGAGTGTTAGGAGAGTGTGGAGTGCTGCTGATGAGACAGCATGAAACAATGGTATCTGTTGTGTGAGTGGAAGCTGTCATGGTTTGGCTCAATCAGCGTGAAGGATTGTCGCGTCATGGTGTGAATGACCACCCATTCCGTCCTTGGTACCCTACAGAGCAATGACCTGACCATAAATAGCTGTTTGAGCGTTGGTCTACTAGTGGTGGTTGTTGTCTTGACAACTGATAATGTAAAGACATCTACAGGCTCTCTAACTGTTTGGCATACTAACACTTTGCCGATACTACTACATGTTAAAGTGACCGTTTACATTATAATACAAGAAAAACTCCAGATTACTGTGTCTTGATGCCAGGAGCCTCTTTAAATACAACATAGACTTTTCACGCCAGTAACTTTATTGAACTCAAATTGGTAGTTGGTGATTCAGTATTACAGATAACATGGCACAGGCGTAAGATTTACCTATTTGATTATTTGCTTTATCTTATGGTCGTATAATGAGGATGATTTTACATTGTCATACGCTAATTTCCCCTTTTCGCCTGCTTCACAACTTTCACCTCGACGTCACCTCATACTGTTGGGCTGTCTCATCATCAACCGAATCCATTCCCACGGTGACGTCTCCACCCAATTTGCTAACGTTGGCAGCCGCGATTTACCTTGACACTGGCCTCGTTGGGTTACTACCAGTTCTCCACCCCGTCCTCTCCTTTCTCATGCAGAGTTAGTCAATAGGCACGAATCCACCTACCGGGTCGTGCACACATGTACACCTTGTTAGAACACCAGCCTGTTATCTGAAGAGCGGAGATGAAGCAATCATCTACTGTATGCTGTCATAACACACACACACACACACACACACACACACACTTTTCTTCCGCTGAATGTGGTAAACTGTATAGGAACAATATTTCTTGCCCCATTTTTCGTGAAGGATAACAAAAGTATTGATATATTTTTATTTCAAAGTGAACTTAAAACAAGGAACGACGCACTTCATGAAACAAAGAGTTTTCTTTTATAAGTAGAAGAATACTGCACGCGTGTTACGTCTATAATAAGGTTCTGAATCTGACAACGTAAATAAAAAAATCACAATATTCTCTAAGATTTCTCCTGAGCACATCGTGCCTGACATTGTTCAGAATCTTTAATACTTCATCATTTGTGTACTCCAGTGCAGACCAAACTCTCCTGAAACACCAACTCGACCAGGAGGCTTTAGTTCGTCATACGTATCTTTCTCGAGTCCATTTTTCTGTACTCTCCAGCAACTTATGTCAGTGCGTACCCTACTATACTGTACACAGAGGAACCAGATAATTACACTGTCTGTATGCAAGTTCATAAAATCTCATGAACAACACAGGCCTCTGAATCTTTGAGAACAAAGTTTTTCAGCAGTCACTTCCACTCACAATCAGAACACAGGGACTCCGGAGCGTCACACAGTTATTATACATTTAATTTAATTTCAGGTGGATGATGAGGGAGTCCGGACAACTACTGGGAGGTTAGAGCTGCAGCGTAGAAGGGATTAAGACGCAGCTGAACTGGGTGTGAGGTCACTCCCACCATACGCATGACCATATCCACTTCATTAAGGACGGTCAGGTCAGTTCGTGCTAACAGCTTGGCTAGCAGCAGGTGCAGTTGGATTTCAGCCACTCGCCGTCCGACACATGATCGAACACCCAAGCCAAAGGGGAGGAAGGCATGTGAGCAGAGCTTGTTGGTGGCGGCAGGGCAACTGGTTGGAGTGGTGTGCTCAGCGGCGTTCCGCACCCACCGCTCAGGGTAGAATTGGTCAGGGTGAGAGAAGTGAGCAGGGTCGCGGCCGGTCGTATACACTGACATGATTACCATTTTCTGTGGCAAGAGTGGATGAATAAATATACTGATGTGCTGTCAAATAACTGAATATCATGACACATTTACAGACAACTTAACTTCATTATCATTATTAGACAGAAAGTACAATGAATAAAGAAAAACCAAGACTTATTCTGTCGGTCTTCAGATAGAGATGAAGCTACTCCCCCAAACCTTGTAATGATCTTCAAAGGTGGCTCATATTTAACTAATAATGTAAAGGGAACAAAATATTTAATCTTCCAAGTAACATCATTATCAGCCCATCTCTGACACAGTTATCACTGTTATTTTCTACTGATGACTGGAAGCAGAGAGAGAAGGCAGGACGCACCCCAGCAGGAACGTGGTGTCCAAGGAGCATGGTGTCCCGGTACAAAGCTCGGGTCTGGAAGGGAGCCACCGGATACAACCTTAGTGCTTCCTTCACCACCGCCTTCAGGTAAGGCATCCTGGCCAGGTGCACAGCCTCCACTGCCCCGGAGCCGTCCGTCGCATCCATAACCTCCTGCCTTGCGCGCTGGGCCTCCTCCGGGTGCCGCCCCAATAGGTAAAGCGACCATATGGTGGTGTGCGACATCTGCGGAGTATTATATCGTTTCATGATGCATCGAAATAAGCAAATTGATTAAAAACGTCATTCATTCAAAGCGATAATCCAGGAAAAATTCAAGAATCAAGTGTTAACTTGCTTAGTGTAGAGTATAAGTCTGTATATATATATAAATAA
>JAGKTI010008305.1:0-34001 GCA_018397915.1 Birgus latro | reverse complement strand
TTCGTTGGGTGACCAGTTACAAGAGCCTGAGCATCATTGTATGAATAGAAAAAAAAACAGTAATTTCATGGATGTAAATTCTTGTGGACCAGATCAGATTTGAGTGCCTTAACCCATTGGACCACTGGACATTCGCTTATTAGATATGCAGTATGGTTATCATCCAGCATAATGTATGGTTTCCTGGGTAACAGATGCCATATTTGCTAATACTCATAATCTTTTATTTCATACTCTTCAGTTCTTATGCCTCAAAGGGGGCAAAATGTGATTGGTTGTACTGTTTATTATGATGTACACTGGCATCCAACATGACATATAGCATTAAACCATGTCTGTGAGATAAATAAAGAATATAGTAAGTTGAACCATTTTCCCAGCACTGCAAATATGGCAGAAGTAATCACAAAGGTATGAGAACTATCTGTTAGTTGCTCCTTTCATGTGCTGTAATAGAAAGAGAAATAAAAGTATTATAAAATCAGCAATAAAAAATGTCCTGTAGTAAACAGGAATATAAGCAGACTTTGGAATCAAATTTTGTCTGACCAGTCCTAGGTAATCAGGCCTTGATCATATGTATAAGTTTACTTCTACAGGTTAGAAATGGTGGGGATCATCACTGTCATTGTCATCATCCCAGTATCCTTTAATAAGTGAGAGGTTAAGAACATTAAATAATAAGATTAGAAGAATTATGAACAGGCTGCCCAGTGAGTTAGGACATACATATACAGTATAAGTCCTCTCATTCAGTATCTTCGGGACCAAGCAGGTGCCGAAAGAGCAGAAACTGCCGGATGACCAGGAAAACCTGCCAAAAAATTTCTAGGAATCATGGTCAGTCACCCCAGTGCAATCACAGTGTCTAGCAAGTATTATTGGTCAACTCTAAGCACTAGATTGGCCTTCTGTTTCTTGAGGTTGTATGTTGTGGAAGAGCTCACACCAAAATCTTCCATTATCTTCATCCTAGAAATACCCACCTCCAGTTTTTCGGTAATTCAGTCTTCTTGGTGATAGTCAGCACTTTGTGGGTGCTTTTTTTCACAACACCAATAGGCTTTCCATTAGTAGAAGCCATAGCACAACACGAGATTGAGAGGATGACTGTAAAATAACATGACAAATTTTCCAAACTTTTGAAAGGTACCACTCACAAAGCCAGACACAAGTCATGATGGCCAACAGTGCATGCAATGTTGGCAGGCAGAAAACTTCAAAAGCACTAAGCTCAGCTTTAAAATGCACTAAGCTATAGGTGATCTGTTCAAACTTTTGTGCTAAATTGGACTTCAAAATGCACTAGATGTAGAAGAAATTCTAAACTCTAATATTTATTGGCAGTAAATTATTATGAAAAGCACTAAATTGTTGTGAAAAGCAGAAGATGTGGCACCAGCAATGCCATATTGGCCGATAAGCTTAGCATATGTGCTGGAAGGGCAGAGAAGTTTCATAATGGGGCTATTTATGAAAACCACTGAAAGACCAGAAATACCATATGACCAGATGCCGAACGAGAGGACTTTTACTGTACTCACTCATTGTTGAAACCTTCAGAATTTTCACTTCCACTTGCCTAAAGTTTTTGATTGTTTCAGTTTTTCCTGTGTTGTTGATAATGGTTTGTATCTTCTAAACACTTAGAGAATATGTCTGCATCTGTTTTGAAGTATGGCATCCTGCTGAAATGTTATGCTTTGCTTTTAATGCCTTCTGTTTGAGCTTAATGTTGTTTAGAAAGAATGGTAGTGAAGTTCTTAGTGTATGGTATTAGCCTCAGTTCAATAAATCATTTCTATCTATCTATCTATTGCCAGACGCCATAATCCCGTAAGGGGTGGCCATTTGACTCTGAGTTATTTGTTTTACGGGGAGGGGCACTAACCCTCCACCAACCCACTTGTTGACACGTAGGGAGCACGTATGGTTTGGTTATATGGTTACCACCCAGCGTTGTAAATGGTTTCTTGGTTTACAGGAAACCATTTGGCTTGTCACTCAATGTAAAGCCACCTGTAAAGGAAAGAAAAGCAATAAGAAGTGACAGGAAAGCTGGGAGAAATAGGAAGAGAGGAGGGCAGGCTCAGAAAGAGAATGACACAGGCTAAGGAAGAAGTAGGCAGGACTACATCAAGTGAGTGGATGATGGTCGCCACCACCTACCAGGTTAAATCAGACCAACATACTGATTTATTTTCAGCCAGTTAACATCTGAATGAAAGGAATCCTGAACTAGGTTAGCTTCACTGGGGAAGCTTTGAGTCCACTAAGGATTCTTTGGCAACCATACTTATAATCTTTATTTTATTGGTAATGGTACATACATTTGTCAACATCATCACAAAAGGTGACTGGAAGTAGGAATAGAAGAATGAAAGTTTTACTGGATAGCATATTAATACAAAGCAGCTGTGATGGAAGTGGCATAATATACCATCATTAATTATGATCGAATACTGCACTCAGGAAACCTAAACCTGGCCACACCATTTCAGAAGCTGCCAAGCTGGGGGAAAAGGAGGAGGTGAAGGCTTAATGGGCACTGCTTGCTAGCCAACCCTTCCATCACCTTTGATTGCATCCATGTGGCAAAGAATTCCATGACAGATTAACCCCTTCACTGTGAGATGTCTCCCTAGTGCTGAATATAATCATATGATGGTAGCTAGAATATAAGAGAATGGCAGCATTGTACTGAAAAGGTTGGGGAGACTGTTTCTAACCTCCTAGGGTTGGAAAGTTTCCTCTGAACAAATTATGCCTTAATTGTGAAAATGCAGCAAGAGTAGAATACGAAATGTCATTTTACTTAAGGGTTTAATGTATACTGTATATACCCAGTAACTTATTCATTTCATATTTTTACATGTTCTCATTCATATTTGTCTTCTAAACTGGCAGTACAGCATCTTAGTTTGCTGAGTATATTGACGAACAATGAAATATTAGTGGCAGAAAGGTTGTTTGGCCAGAAAATGATGCTCCTCCTTTGCTGCCACTTCAGATCACAACTGCATGGCATGAGACAGGTGACCAACTGAATGGACTTTTCTTGAATGTGTTTCTTTGTGCTCATGAATTTGTTTGTGAATTGAATGAAAGCGAATCATAACTTATTTAAATTGAGAAGTTGCTTTTGCATCCAAATATTTTTACATTATTATAGTACTGTAATAACAGTCTGTATGTTAATCAGATTCCTCAGCCGTTTGTTACACTGAGTATTTACTGACGGATGACAAAAACAACACTTAATTTGCAGTGATGACTTTTCAGCTGGCCCAGCAGTTATGCTACCAGTAAAATCTTATTTATCATCAAACTGCTCTGTGAATTATATCAGTTTGATCCCAGCCTTACAGTATAGTGTAGTAGTACATGTGCAACTCAAGTATTGTATAGAGTGTAATATTTCCCAGAGTTCTTTCATTTATTCAGCCATCATACCTCTTTCTCTCTTTTTTCAGTACGATTTCCTGTAGATTCTGTAAACCACTGATGAAGAACTCATTTTCAATACAGGCCTCCCTTGTTCTTGACGGTGGTTACATTCCTTAAGATGCTGTCAGTACACAAATTTTTTCGATACTGATTTTCCAGTGGTCACCTTTACATTATTATTACCGGTCTCCCTCATTATTGACAGAAGTTATGTTCCTAGGATGTTGTTGATACACAAATCCTGTTGATACTGTTTATATATATATATATATATACACATACATACATACATTGACTTTTTTTGCTGACATCATTCTTTTTCGTGTTAAGTGAAGTAGGGTCAATACTACCTGCCCCTGTGATGCGAAATGAGCTGACGCTTTTTCAACGGGAGCTGGCAACCCTGCTTGATAGGTTTGGCACCACAGGAGCAGGCTCAGTAATGTTTGGGCAGCCACAGGAGGAGGATTGTCTCTGTGTGTGATGCACCACGAGGGCATGTTTTGACTCAAATAACACAGTTATTTGGTTACCTACCACATTCTCATCATGCCTAAAGTAACCACAAGCGAGGACAAACGTGTGGAAGTGATTACTTTATACAAAGCTGGCCACAAACTCCCATTTATTGCAAATCAGATGGTGTTAGACTGAGGACAGTGCAGAGACTGGTGAAGCGGTTCAAGGACAGTGGGGAGGCCATTCCTCCCACTCCACTTCCCAAGCCTGGGAGACCTCGTAAGACAACCTTCAGGACCCGTCAGCTGATCTCAAGGCAAGTTAGCAAGGATCCAAGGCTAACAGCACGGGATTTAAAAGAAAAGAACCCACAGTTGCTGGCAGATGTGTCTGTCAGAAGTGTGCAGCAATTGTTGCATGACGATCTGGGCTACAGGAGTTTTTGTGCTCGTAAAAAACCACTGCTAACTGCACTTCAGAAGAAAAAGAGAGTAAATTTTTGTAAGAAATATCTTGCCTGGAGTGAGGAGCAATGGAAAACTGTGCTTTGGAGTGATGAGTCAACATTTACTGTCACTGGTACCCCTTCATCACGAGTGTACCGCAAACCAGGCAGTGACCCCCTGGATCCTAAGTACACTTCCAAGTTTGTTAAATACCCAGCCTCACTCATGGCTTGGGGCTGCTTTACATATTATGGTGTTGGTAGGTTGGTAATTCTACCTGCAAATGAAAAAGTGAACCAGAACAATTATTTGGAGCTCTTATGTGATGTTTTAAGTGACTCTTTTGATAAAACCAAGGCAAGAGTATTTATGCAAGATTCTGCCCCTGCAAATGTTGCAAAGTCAATGAAACAGTGGCTAACAGACTGTGAGGTTCCCTTTATTCGAGATTGGCCCGGAAACAGCCCAGATATCAATCCCATTGAGAATTTATGGGCGCACATGAAGCGGCAGCTGCGTAGTATGGACACATCATCTTTGCCTAAACTTGAGGCTGCAGTCAAGCAGCTATGGAGCAGTTTTAGTCCGTCTGTTCTGCAAAACTACGCCATCAGTCTCCCCAGACACCTTAAGAAGATAATAAAGGTGAAAGGGAATGCCAGTAAATACTAAATTCAATGGTGAGTGTTAATTTATTTGTTTCTTCTTCTAACCACAAGAATGTTTTCTTTTTTTAAGATGGCGTCAACACTTTCCGCGCCTACTGTATTTAACAATTTAGTGCCCCACGAAACTTCACTGCCTCCTGAGTCCCATTCCTCCCAGTTCACCTCTTTACAATTAAAGTCACCCATTAGGATTATATTGTTGCTTTTCTCGATCACTTTCTGTAGATAACTAACCATGTCTGACAACATCTCCTGGTATTCATCGTCATTCCATGCTCTCGTCTTAGGGGGAACATATACCACTGCCATATCTCTCTTACCATTCTCCCCAGTTTCTAATTTCATATTTATCGCTTCGACCCTGCCCTCTGCCATTTCCAAAGTATCAACATTTATATTGTCCTTCACTGCTATCATCACTCCTCCCCCCATTTTTTTTCTTTTCTGTCTCTTCTCCATAATTTGTATTTCCCACCTCCCATATGAATATCAATATCTTCTTTCAATTTAGTCTCTACAAAGCACATAACATCAGGTTCGTGTACCTTCAAAAAATCATTGATTTCTAACCTTGCCAATATTAGTCCATCAATGTTTGTGTACGCCACTTTCAAACTTTTTTCATCGTTTTTTATACTCTATTCTCTCCTTCCCTCCGTCGGTACCACTTTCTCAATTTCTGGTCCATAACTCTCCAATAGAACTCTGTCTTCTCTTTCTCCGTTCGCTGTTCGTTTTTTATCTTTGCTTCCTTTACCAACTCCTTTAATTTAGCTCTTATCTCTTCATTTGCATCTCTCCTAATCCAAACATTTTTAAACTCTTCTTTATCTGACAATTTCCACATTCTACTTATGATTTCATTCACTATTACTTGGGACTTAAACTTTACTTTCAAAGGCCTTGCCCCACCATCCTCATACTTTCCTAACCTAAACACTTCTTCAGTCTCTTCTTGGGCTTCATTGTTTCCCTCCATAACCAGTGATATTATTTCTTTAGCCTTGCTCAGTTCCTCTCTCTCTTTCAGATCTTACTGTCATTAGTTTTTCTTTTATTCCTGAGATTATCGCACATTTTTTCTTTTCTGCTACATCCTTGACCAAAGATTCTCAACTTCTTAGTACTCTAACCACTTTCTTCTCCACTTTTTCCTTACTTTGTTGTTCTATGATCTTCAAATTTACATTTCCTTCCTCCTGTATTTTCTTCCACCCCTTATGTTGCTCCTTGATTTCCTGAATGTGCTCATCTTGCCACCTTGATTTTGATTCGTACTCATCTCTTCTTCAACATCTTATTCTCCCTCTTGAGCTCTTTTATTTCATTTGATGCAGACTCATTACTCACCTTTAATTCTGTGACTTCTTTTTTTTTGTTCCTCACTACGTGTGCTAACTTTTTCCAGTTTACTCTGTAGGACTTTGATCTCTCTCTCTCCTGTTCTAAGGTCCGTTCCTGTAACTCTCTAATTACTTCCCATACCTTTTTTAACTCCTGGACATTCCTCTCCGCCGTTTTCTCTACTCCTGCTACTCTTGTTTGTTGCAGCTTATCATTTCCTTTACCAACATTTTCTTTGGAGAAGCCCACAAATTCCCCCTCGCCAGTTGTAAACAATCTTCCGTCTCTCTCCGCCATGATACAACCATATGGAAACTTTCTTTTTCACTTTGTCTTGTATTTTTTAGGGCCGAAACCTGCGGTATTTTTTTTAACTAATATCCAACGGGACCACCACTCACGCATTCAACCACATAATCACAATAGGCTGTCTCCTTTTCGCCACTAGTTCAGCGATTATTTCTCTCGATCCAGGAGCAGCTCCGTCTCTCCCCACGACCCGTGTGTGTGTGTGTGTGAGAGAGAGAGAGAGAGAGAGAATTTTTGTATTGTATTTTTAAAGATATTAGTGTGTTTGTTTTAAAGTACTATACAGTGTATGATTGACATATCACTTGTGTGCCAGTTTTCTTTTTTATACCAATTTGGGATTTTTTTCACTAGCAAAAATGGAGTGATGAATCTTCATATCTTGTTTAATATTTCATTGTTTTGATTGTGTGGCACTTGCAGTGATGTGAAGCAGTGCAGTTCCTTTCTTGTATATATATTTCTCTCTCTCTCTCTCTCTCTCTCTTTCTTGTGTACTACTATATGGATGTGATTGAAGATTACATTACGGTAAAACCTCACTAGAACGGACTAATTGGGGCCAAAGTCATTCCGAAAAAAGCGACATACGGCTTTCCCCCTGCTAAGATATTTGCATACTTGAAAAGAGTCATGGCCACAATCCTACTTCATTCCTCCATTTCCTTCTAAATCGGGGCATTAACCCATTTGCCTCTTAACTTTTCTCAAAGGCCACTATAAATAATTTATTGCATAACACAGTACAGTTTTTGTAAGGTTTATACACGATAAAGGCCATTGTAACACTCACAGGGAGATATTTTTCATACATGAAGTGTCATAGCCACCATCTTGCATCACCCCACCAGTTCCTTCTATCCCTTTTGATTCTTAACTTTTCTAAAATTCCACAAAAAAAAATTCATTGCATTACACAGTATAGTTTTAGCAAGGTTTAGACTCGATGTTGGCTATACATAACACACAAAATAAGATAGTTTTGCTTATTAAAAGCATCATGGCCACCATCCTGCTTCACCTCCACCAGTTCATTTTCACTCGTGGTACTATCTCATTTGCCTCTTATTTTTTTTCTCAAATTCCACTATAAATAATTTATTGCATGACATAGTAAAATTTAAGCAAGGCTTGGACACAATAAAACTCATTAGTAATTAAAAAAAAAAAAGTTTTTTTATGTAACCATTCAGACTCGCTTGGCTCACTCTACTCCTCCATCTTGCCTGGTGTTATCATCATTTGGCACCTGATGAAGGATCCTTCAGAGCAAATCCTTCAGAATCGTTCCCATTGTCTTCAGGGTTATCATCAAGGAACAGTGAATCATTGTCCCAGTTGTCTTCACTGACAAGAGCTGAATTGTGGATGGGAATCAGAGCTCTAGCCCGTACTGTGTGTGTATAATTTTAAGCATTTTTCAAATACTATACAGTACACATTATGCACCTTAATTTTTACAATCTTACATGATCACTCTGTCTGTATATTTCACTTATCGCTCATCACTGTCGAGCAGTATATCAAGGGACTTAGGGAAAATGATGTGGAGGAAAAATAGTTACATCACCAGCTCACCACGAACCTCTCGCCGTGTGATTAAAGTTGATGTGTTAATATTAATGCAGGCCCTTTTTCTAATTTTTTAGGATTTAGAGAGAACATTATGGGTATAACTTAATTATAAACACTTCAAATACTGTACTGTATGTACTGTGTGGTGCCATGTGGTGTATTTAATTTTAAGCATTTTCAAATACTGTACTGTACACTTTATACACCTTAATTTTTACAATCCTACAAACAAATACGATCACTCTGTCTGTATATTCCACTTATCACTCGTCACCATTGAGCAGTATATCAGGGACTTAGGGAAAATGACGTTGGGGGGAAATGATGTGGAGGAAAAATAGTTACGTCGCCAGCTCACCACAGACAAAAGCAGGAGCGCACACACACACACACACACACTGCTCACCGTGTGATTAAAGCTGATGTCTTAATATTAATGCAGACCCCTTTTCTATTTTTTTAGCATTTAGAAAGAACATTATGGGTATAACTTAATTATAAACACTTCAGATACTGTACTGCATGTACACTTAGAACAATAGCTACACTGCCAGCCCACCACCAACCAACGCATGAACACACAAACCGCGCCGACAATATGGCCACCCCGCCGTGAGGTTAGGCAGTCCGGACCGCTTCTAGCTTTTTCGGAGTTTTTCTGATATATAAGAAATAATTCCAGTCGGCTCCCTGACTCTGAAAAAAGCGACCTCCGGTGTACTGAAGTCCGTTGTAATGAGGTCATACTGTATTATGTATTGTAGCACAGTAACAGATTTGGCACCTTAACTGAAAATGCTGTTTTGTGTGTGTGAGAGAGAGAGGGAGTGTGGGTGTGCATGCGTATGTGTTTGCATGTCTGTGAGTGATTAAACACAGCAAGGTTGTGAACAGGTTTTGTGTAGGTATGGGTAAGGTTTCTGTTATTTATTTTATTCAGTACTGATGAATGTTGTTGCATGATGTTCAGTAATGCCTATTGTATAACAGTATTTTTCTTCCCTAATTACTGCATATACTTTTGTTGTCAGAGGTGCTCCTAAACTATTAGGGCTAGGAGACTGCAATTTACTACAGTTATTGTCCTATATGGGGTATTGTTTGTGTATAAGTTTCATCAAATTCGGTTCTTTATTTTTTACTTAGAAATTTATTGTTAAAACTTTCTTAATTATCCATAAGAAATTAATAGTTTCCCTAAGTAATGCATAAAATTTGGTTTGCTGTGTGGCATACTAATCATAAAGATTGCTTTACAGATTCTTCAGTACATTTTATGATTGTTGCATTTGAAGAATGTCAGTTTTTTGTTTTTTTTTTAATGAAAATCTAAGTTTCCTATCTTACCAATTTCCTGGATGTTTGGCAAGTTCTGTACACCAAACATACCATTATACAAGTATTCCATATAGAAAATTTAGAGTAAATTTTATTGGCTTTCCAGTGGTACCATTATTTTTCTCTAGCTTTATTAGTTTAGGAGGGAACAGTATTCAAAGGTTAAAAACATATGTTTTTCCAAAAAACGACTCTCAAAGTTATGAAAAGGTTTCACTTTCATTTTTCTTCTAGACTTTCTGTTTTTTGTACTTATTATGATTGCATCTGATCTTCTAACTTGAGTCTTGTTGGTACATGTTCCCCTCCCATTACTGGGATACTGTATATAGATTATGATACTTGCATTAGAAGAATATCAGTGATTTTTTTTTTTTTTTTTGATGAAAATCTAAGTTTCCTATTTTACCAATTTCCTGGATGATTGGGAAGTTTTGTACACAAAACATATCATTATAAAAACATTCCAGTGACAGAAATTGTAGTAAATTTTATGGGCTTTCCAGTCGTGCCTTCACATATCAAGCCAAATTTTATAGATAATTTAGAAATATTGACAAAAAATCTCAAAATGAAAATTAAATGAACCAAATTTGATGAAACATAAACAGGCAGTGCCTCATATAGGTCAATAACTGATGTAAATTTCAGCCTTCTAGCTCTAATTTTTTAGGAGCAACATGTCAAAAAAGATTATTACCTTATAAACGTTTGCACTTGAGCGCTTGATATGGGTGTACAAAAAAACGCAATTTTAAAACACTTATACACTTCTGAAGATTATAATACTGTGCACAGAGACAGAGGAAGGATGCTAGAACTTCCTGGAATTTTCTCAGAATATTTGAAAATTTCAGATTTTTTTGTTGAAAATGAAGACGATGTTCTTAACAAGTTCATAAATTATGGATCCTTTAAATAACATTACTGGATATTCAGATATATAGTACATTACATTTGAAGCCAAATGAGTTGAAGTTGCCAGGTGATGTGATAAATCTTATGTAGTTTTCCATAACCAGTTTGGTAACTTTTGCAGTTTTGTATTCTTCAAGGATAATGTGTAGTATATTAGTGATTTGTAATATTGGTGTAGTATATTGGGAGTACAAACTCAGTTTTACTCTTGATAGTATAGTTTATTAGTGGCATTAGCATGAGATATACCAGTAAATGCCTTTGTCGGCGAGGTACGAGCGAGGTCATTTAAATCCGAAAACATTGAAATGTCGCCTTAAACCCCAAGGATGCCCAGAGTATATTGATGGCTACCTACCTGCCAAGTTTCATTTCTTTACGACAAACTGTCTGGCCCATGGTCCTCTTTTGAAGAATTTTGACATGCTGCATTTGGTTTATGTTACATGCCACATGCACCACTGGGTGTGATGAAACCTGTCAAAAACAAATCTTAAAAAACTGGGCTATCATATGGTGCAATCCATGCAGTGATCAGCTCTGTGGTTGCTGAGATAAAAGCTTCTCAAAAGCGTTATAGCGTTATGGTTCGGCCGGGCCACTTATATGTGAGAAAATGCTACTACTAAATGAGAGACTCACAAGGGCTTCGCCCTCACTCGTAATCATGTTACTTTCTGGACGCTTTTTAACTTACTGTTGTCATTGCTTTTATGGGCATTTTTCTTTACATTTATCACTGTACACATTGGTTCAGTTTTCAGCACCAGATATTGATGAGTATTATTATAATTATCAGCACTGTATATATTTCAGTTACAGGTATTCTGCACATCCTCAATTGATAAAACTGATTAAGGTGAAAGGGTGTAGGTGTGAACCAGAAAAAATAAAATTGAATAGGGTATAGGTTTGAGCTAGAAAAGCAATAAATTTGAGCATCAGACAAATAATGTCAGTTCCCTATTTTACAGAGGTATCAGTTAAAGTAAGGTTTAATTTTCATGGGTATATAAGCTGTTCTTCGCTTGAATGAGCAGTTCTCAATTGAATGAAGCCAAAGTCATTAACTAGATTTTCTAACAATTTTTGTTATGGAATCTTGACAATGGGAAAAATCTGTAATTTCAGAACTGGCGTATTTACTGTGGGAGCTGTGGTGGCTTGGTGGTTAGCATACTCATCATGGGATGTGTGTGCCCCAAGTCAAGGGTTCTCAAACCTTGGCAGACATGTAAAATAGGTGCTAGTAGTATGTCCTTTCATATGCCTGTATACGAGTATGTGTGCATTCTGTTGACTTTGCCAATGATATACAGTATACTGTACAGTCCCTGATACACAAATAGCCAGTATAGCACATCCAGTTTACAGTTATTGCTCTCCTTACAAACATCCCTTCCCCATTCATTCTTTGCAAGCATGGGGAATGGTCATTTCTGGTTGTCACTCCCTCCAAGGAAATGTTTGGTGTTAACTGCTGCAGATGCAGACAAATACAGTACATAGTGCAGACATTAGTTTGGTTATCTCTGTTCTTATTTTTTGTTACGGTATAGAAAGTGTGGTCATCTTTGTAATCACCTTTAGCACCTTTTTTGAGTGAGACAGATTATGACCATGGCTACAAACGTCCCTCACTTAATGATATTCTTGTTAACTATTTCACTTTAACAGTGCTAATTTTTTAACCCTTTTTTATTAGCAATAACCAATTTTTGCTTTAGGTATAACTCAGGCAGAATATATTATAATTTATCTTTCCACCTTTGAAGTGAGAACATGTAAATAATATATGTATAGGTTAGTAGCAAAAGGAAATATGGGTGAAACTTTGCCTGGTAAGTTTTTACCTTCACAGCACTGTACTTCAAATTATCACCAGATTTTCTTCCTCACTGTTTTACAATAGGTACTCATTTCATTTATTTATAATAGCAGTGTGTTGTTTTATGAATGAATGAATGAATTTTTTGTAAGCTGGTTTTCAGGTAGGTAAAAGTACCCCTTACTTTGCCAGTGTTGGGACTCCAGGCAATATATCCCACTGAACTCATGTTAAAGCATGTTTGTTTAACAGTTATACATTTCACAATCCAATTTTTGATAGCACAGCCTGATCATCAAGTGAGGGATGCTGTATATTGTACTGCCTGAGATATTTCCTTGATGATATCCCAATTAATGTTAATTTGAATGGAAAGGCCATAGAGAGCATGTATGTGAAAAATAACTGATGTAGGGTGCCTAAGGGAACTGTCAGATGTAGAGCTTTAGTTTAGCTCTTTTTGAGGCCTGTCCTTTTATTGTATGTGAACTGTTCTCCTCCTCAGACACATACCCTAAGTTCTTGTTATAAGTTACCTTTTTGATGTTCCTAATTAAGTTACCTTTTTGATGTTCCTAATTAAATTACCTTTTTGGTGTTCCCAATTTACTAAGCCCACAGTAAATTGCAGAAAGATTACATGGAAAATTCATTTTTGTTTTTGTTTTTCAAGGCTCCAACATGCTTGCATGCATTGGCCTTGGTCACCTAATGGTGGCTGTCCATGCTGCTCGATCTCTGGCAGCTTCCCTGTTTAATCCCTTAACCCTGAGGTCACACTCAATGACCTCGTCCCAGGTCTTTTTTGGTCAGCCTCACACTACCCTACCCCCAACATTAACACTTCTCACTTTCTGCACCTAGTTATCATCCCCCATCCTCTCCACATGCCCAAACCATTTCAATCTACCTCTCCTCATCACAGCACCAATACACTCCAGTTCCATCCTACCTCTTAACTCTTCCATCATAAACTTAGCCTCCCCAGGCCTTGCACTCAAGGATACACTGCACATCCACCTAATCATTGCCATTTCCATATGTTTGAGCCTGCAAATATCCTCTCCCTGTACAGCCCAGGTCTCACTACCATACAGCATTACACTCCAAACATATGCCACACACAAAGATCCTTCAGCACGCAGGGATAGCCCTCTCAGTGTCAGGAGAGGCAACAGCTCCTTGAAGTTCTTCCAACCAATCCTCACTTTAGTCACAGAACCAGCTCCTGCCCCACCTCCAGTACATAACATGTCTCCCAAATAACAAAATTCTTCCACACACTCAAGAGACTCACCAGCAGGTTCAATCCTTTCATGTCTGGCAATATCCACATGCTCTCCCCGACACACTGCGCACATGAAATCAGCATTATCTTGCAGTCTGCCTCTAATACCACTGCATCTCTTATGCACCCACTTATCACAAACACTGCACAAGATGGAATTACTTCCCACTGTAATTCCCACACCCATGTGACAAATTGCACATGGCCACTCTCTCTCTCCTTTGATAGTACCACCCCCAGCCCTAGATACCATCACTTTTGTTTTATGTGCATTTACTGTTAAGCCCCTGTGCCCCATACCATCTCTCCACTTCCTAAATCTTTCCACCGCCTCCCTTTTATTTTCTGCAGCCAACACCAAATCATCAGCATACATCTCCCACAGGAGTCCATTTCTGAAGTCACATGAGAGGGCTTCAGGTACCATGATAAACAACAAGGGGCTCAAGATTGACCCCTGATGCACTAACATTCACAAAAACTCATCATTCAAATCTCCATTCACCTGTACCTGGGTGTGAGCACCCACATACATGGCCATAACAACTCTAACCAGCCACTCCTCAATCCCAAGCTTTCTCATCGCCCACCTGACCACCTCTCTAGGTACTCTGCCAATGGCCTTCTCCAAATCAACAAAAACAAAGTACAGTTCCCTTGTCTTCCCTATATATTTTCCTGGAGCTGTCGAACAATGAATATGGCATCAGTGGCCCTTTTCCCTTGCACAAACCCAAGCTGCATCTTATCAGTTATATTATAATTTATTATGTAAAGCTAAAGTGCCAGCTTTGCTTAAGTTACAGATGTATGAAATGATTAGCAATATTTTGGAACACATACCTGATTTACCATGATGACTGCCAGTAATAGAGTGCCAGCTGTGTTACTGTTACTTCATACTGTGTGCCTTTATTTATTTATTTTTATTTTTTTTTTAAATAGGTAATCAATGTTTCAAGCAAAACACTAAAAAAAAAAAAAAGTTGGAAAATGTTTATATAAGATAAAGTTGGAAGAAAATGTAATGGGTACATTTAAGCACAGAAATATTCTGCAGTGAAAATGTACTGAACTTGTAACAACTTACTTTGTATGAGAAAAAGCGTTATGGCTATGAAAGTAAAATATTAATTGCAATAATCAAGTATTGAAAAATTGTATGGTAGTAAAAGTTGTCAGGTTTTGTTTAAAAAAAGAAAGAAATTTAAATGAAATTTCAGTTGCTAAATTAATTTGGCTTTGAAATTTAACTCCTTCAGTTAGATGATTCCCCCCCACCCCCCAACTAGACAGTTTTGTTCACTTCCGTTAGACTTTTAGAACTGGAGGGGATAAATATAGCCCTTATTAATGTTGCCATCACCAGAAGTCTGTCATTAACTGAATGAAAGCATCTAGAACTAACAGGAATAAGTTATGAAAAAATTCATTGGATTCAAGGGGTTAATGGGCATGAAAACTACTAAGATATTTCAGTGTTAAATTTGGCTATAGAATAGGTTAATGTAATGTTATTTATATCTATGAAAGAGTTAATTATTCTGATGAATGGATAGACTGGCAAAAAGTAGCTTCAGTATCTATGCAGATAGAAGTAGAAGATGAGTACTAGGCATAGTATTATAATGTCCTAAAGGATAAAAACTTTTATGTGACTAAATTTAGGTTCCCATTTTGTCATACATGTGGCACTGGTGATTCAGCAACAGGACAGAATGTAAAAATTAATCAGCATACAGTACTGTAATTGGCTTTCAACTGAGCATCAGGTACAGGTATCTTGGTGTCCTCTTGGTAAACAGTAAGCCAAATAATATATTGGGAACTGCATGTATCTATATGGATATTATCCATCTATCCATCATCCAATCCCTTTTTCACCATCAGGAGTGTATGAGTGCAAGACTAGGCTACACTACTCAGTCCTGACATTTAAGGCTGTGTGCACAGTACATGAAATCGAGTACCTGTTATCTTTATGTGAAGTGGCCAGTTTCCTATGGTTAGGAAAATTTAAAGATATTACATATCCTTCATAACACTGCTGTCAAACAGTTCATGGGTATACTTATCACCTGCTCGCTCTTGTACATGTTACTGTAGGAGCACTGGTAATGCAGTTGTCTAAGAAATAATCAAATAGTACACGTGATGATTAAGGTTGGGAGCTCATGGACTAGACAAATAATAGATAGAAAATTCCTATATTAGATAAGGAACTTATCTGAAGGTTTAAATTATATAGTACTGCACAATTTTCCATAATATTTTAGAGGTTAGTGAAGAATTTGTATTAAGCACACTAATAAATTTACTACTTTGTGAAGGTGGTTTGACTGACAGTAATTTACCCCTCTCCCTCCAAGAACATTTTTTTTTTTTTTTTTTATCATCCACACAATTCTGCTTAGCTTAGAAACTTTAGAACTGGGAGGAGTTAGATAACATATAATCTTTGCATTCATAACTCCTCCACTACTAGAGGTTCTTTTCAAGTTCAATAAAATCATCAGGTAGTAGCATGATTAAAATATGACATCCAGTTGAGGGGGTTAACGTTAGATGAAACCGTGGTACTTTGACTATGAATTTTTGATAACGGTATTTTCAAACTTTTTTTTTTTATGAACACTCCAGGACATTATCTCCTGACATTACCTCTTGGACTTTACCTCCTGGACATTACATTTTAGACATTCCATCTAGGACATGAGCTTAATTGTATCCTCCTTCAGATGCAACCCCAATTCCTCTGGTTGCCCCACTTAAACCTTAGACTTGCATTCACTCCCCAGGGTTCTGTTTCTCTGGTCATTACAGATCTTCCCACTTGTGGTCCTACCCACTTCAAGTTTGGACAGCTTTGAAGTATTTCCCAGTGCTCCAGTGACCATACCCTCTTTACTCTGTTTCTCTAAAATTCCAAACTCTCCATCTTGAATATTGAGTTGTAGCAAGAGGTTAACACCACAATATGATAGTGTTAAGGAAGAAGTGCTATGGTAAGGATGTAGACCCATAGTACTTTGCCTCTGAGCTACATGTATAAGCTGCAAAAGCATGAAAATCTAGGCCAGGTTAAGGTAAAAGCACTAACTGTACTGTAGTTATTTCTCCATAGTCATAATTCACAGTAATGCACATTATTGTGAATCATACCACTGTCTTCCTCCTGATACACTTCACAGTAATGCACATTATTGTGAATCATACCACTGTCTTCCTCCTGATACACTTCACTCTCATCTGGCTTACTTTGACTGTCATACCTATATATTCCCAGCAAGAAATAGATTACAACACACCAAATCCTCATTATACAAGGTCTGATCGAAAAGTATCCAACCTTTAGCTGGTGAAAAAAAAGCAAGCTTGCTCACTGGGTTCAGACTTTAATCCTCTTCAAAGTATGCCCCTTGGGACTCAGCCCAGCAGTCTTTCCATTGCTGGAAACATTTTGTAAGGTCAATTTTGGGGATTGCCCACAAGTCTTTGTTGCATTTGCCTTTATCTCATTTGTGTCCTCAAATCTCAAACTCTTCAATGGCATCATCAGTATAGGAAATAACCAAAAGTTGCAGGGAGCCATTTCAGGAGAGTAGGGAGCCTGCCAGACCTGTGTGATTGAGTGTCCAGCCAAAAATCCATGGATGAGAAGGGATGAGTGGGCTGGTGCACTGTCATTGTGGAGCTGCCAGGTCTCTGCCTCCCACAGTTACACAGACCATTTACACTCCCACCCCCACACACACACAGCAAGGCAATATCCCCTCTGCGCTTCCAGTATGTGTAGGTGTAAAAAGACTCGATTAAAGTTCAGTTGCCATGTATAAAGCTGATTTACCAATTTCACCCAATTAACAGTCCTGGTTGTAAGGAAAAGTTGTGATATTTTGGAACACATACCCGACATATAATGAGCACTTGATTTTACTCATCATTTGAGTTACTGGTATTTCACTTTTTTTTTTTTTTTTTGCACCTAAATTGCCACTCACTACTTTTGCCTACCCATGTGATGAATGATCATTATCTACTCTCCTCCCACCTGCATAAAAGAATTATTACTGAGAAGCAGTGTGGGGGTATTTAGCAACCTATCCTCTTCTCACTTCTTGATGTGAGTGAGAGGCTGACTAAGAGTGAGGTGGAGGAGATGAAAAGGTGAGGAAAATCAAATATGTGATGGAGAAGAAGACAGCATGTAAGGGACAGCATGTATCACAGAAAGACGGATCATAAATTTTACTGAGTAGAGACAAAACACCTAGAGGTCCTTATGTAGGTCACCTCTCACAGGATGCAGCATTAGGCAATAGACAGACACATAACTACAGTATAGTTGTAATATAGTGGGGTGAGGCAGGGAATGTAACTGGAGGGTCCAGTGCAATTTTATCTACCCTAAAAAGGATGTAAAAGTTCCTGCATTGAGTACCATGCTTACCCAGGGTCTAGTAAGACTGAGCAAGATATGACAGTGAGGGTGAGGGATATGAATGAAAAGTGAAAACACTGGAGAGATACTGAATATAATTTTGGAAGGAAGACATGATGTTACGGCAGTGTGTTTTAAGTGTTTCCAGATTAGCTTACAGCATAAATCATATACTGTACTGTGTACAAATATCCGTAGAAGAGTCTACATACAATAATTTTAAAAAATTAGCTGTATATACAGTATATTACTTAAGAAGAAATACAGTATCTGTAATGAATAGGTTAAGTGATGAGTATTTTAATTGAAAAAATGAATTACATATCATTATCATCATCATCCTCATCAGCAGCAGCTTAATGCAATTTCTCATACATGGAGTGGAGATATCTAAAGCAAGGCTGTTTGGTATCGTTTACTCCTTGGATATTAAGTACCTACTGTATAATAAAATATATTTTAATTTTAACTTATAACGAACTATCTTACTATGCTCAACAAAATCCAGGGCACATAATATATTAAATGTCATAATGATGAACATTTTGATTGAGAATACAGAACTTAGCTTTTTTTTTTTTTTTTTTCAATGACTGTCGATTACATTTAACTGGCAGCATGGTTAAGGCCATGACATAAAGGAACAGAAGCTCTAGGTGCAGTCCTCCTTCCACCACCCTCCTCTGGCAGAGGGGTGTGGCATGGCAAGAAAATGACATTATCAGTGAAATACCCACCCCAAAAGGAGACCACAGGGAGGCACATGGGGATGAGAAAATACCCACCCCACGGAGGGACCACAGGGATGCACATACAGAGCCCGGGCCAGATGGGCTTACATCCCTTGCCACCATGCACCCCTCTTCCCTTCAACAGACCCAGCAGGAGATACCCAGTCCCACCGCCCTACTCTTGGGCTAGTCCTGCACTTGCCAGGATCGGTGTGGGACTTGTTTCTCAACAGTCCCAAGTAGAACCGAGGGAATGGCCTCTGTACGTACCTCATCTATTCATACCCCCTGGAGAACCCAGGCGATGGCCACTGTATGTGCCGGGGAGGGAACGGCCACTGTATGTACCTCAGCTGCAGTCTCCATTGGGAGCAGGACCTTGGTAACGGCCACTGTACGTGCCGAGAAGGAAACGACCACTGTTCGTCCTGCACCTGCTGTCCCAGGGCAAGACAGAGCCCTGGCGATAGCCACTGTACACACCGAGGAGGGAACGACCACTGTACGTCCCACACCTGTGGTCCTAGGGCAAGACAGAGACTCGACGATGGCCACTGTATTCACCAAGGAAGACTCTGTCATGCCTGCCGGCACAAGCAGAACCAATGTGACGGCCACTGTATGCGCTGGGGAGGGAACAGCCACTGCATGTCCCTCATCTGCGGCCACTGTCGGGAGCAGGACCATGGCGACAGTATGTCCCTCACCTACCATCCCTTGCTCGCCTCATTCTTCCATAGGCCAAGTGGGACATCTCTCTCTCTCTCTCCCCCTACAGAGCCAGAGAGCCAGTGGAGGCGCAGCTGGAGAAGATCTGGAGCAGACCCATCGTGAGTCTGGGGATCCACTCCCTGCAGGCAGCGCCCCCACCTCACCTCTCACTGTCGGACTCCTCTAGAAGGAGGAGACGCTGCAGGCAGCCCCTGATAGCCTCATGACTCGGGAGAAGCCGCAGCCCCAGCCACCCCAGGGTGGCCCCAGGACTCCAGGCGAATCTCCCTGTTCGGCCCCAGTCCTTAGGGCTGAGTCACTCATCAAGGCCCCACCAGAGAAGGACCTACCTTGACATCGCCCAGCAGCCCACCTTCGACGAACCAGCCCCCGATGGCAGTCCTGTGCTTCCTGTGGGAGGGCACGCTTGACAGGACCCCTCCCATACCTGGACGACACCTGAAGCTCCCCAGCCACTAGCAGCCCAACCTGGATCCCCTGTGTATCAGATAGTGTGTTTGATCTGTGCACTGTACTGTGTATGGCATTGTAACTCTTTGTGGTAATATACACGTGAGGTTGATCAGCCCGAGTTTTTATGCCCCGTTCCTCATACAATAGTTGTATACTCTAGACCCGGTCTTGAATTGAACCCCAGACCAGTGCTCGTGTACAGAGAACAAGGAGTTCAGCTCTGAACATGCAGCATAACGCTAGTGGCTAGCGGTGGTTCCTGATCGGGTTAGAGAACAACAGGAACAAGGGAAATTTTACAAAAGGGCAGCCAAACCGCACGTACAATTGCCAAAGTATGACCCCGAATAATGTGACGTATATGTGCATTATCAAGCCACTATTGGACATTGGGTTCGACCACGACCAGGAGAAAATAGCAGTATCTCTACCACACCTGGGAAAAGCAGTGTCCAGCATTGCCACGAAGATCCTCCCGGAGCTGACATGGGTGCAGTTCACACAAATCATGACTGAAGCAGTCACGCCATTCACGCCATCCCTAGGGAAAGTCATTGCCTTATCCCAGCTCGACACCCTTACTTACAACGGCAACCTGGACGACACACTTATCCAGGCCAGGTGACTCGTCACCACCGCCTACCCGGAGGCCAACACAGCCACTCGGGAACAACATACTTTCAACGCTCTGTTGAGGTTACTCCCCAGCACCATAAGGGAACACTTTACAATCCATGACCTGACAGGAGACCTCGACAAAGACGTCCAGCTGGTTAGATGCCTTCTAGCCACCTGCACCACCCCACAGCAAATCGGTGCAGTCAGCAAATTCCCAACACAGAGGGTGTCACACCCCAAACCACGGGTGCCCCTAACCCACGAAAGTCCTCCAACAACATCCACTATACCCAGGGCACTCCCTACCAAACGATGCCTCGCCCCTAAGGAGAATACTAACCTCATATCTATCAACCCATGGGATTTCTCCGCCTGCAGCCACTGATGCCTCATTCATGACATACATGAACAGCTAAAAGCTGCTCAGTGCAGACCAGCTACCCAGGGGCGCCGCAAGGTTTCCTTCACAGGGGATGAGTTTGCCAAGGACAATCCACCAACCCCCAACTCTCCGATCCTGGGGGATGCAGAGCTCGACGAGGAAGACGCCCTACAACAGCTCAATTTCCAAGACCGCCCCCACACCCCCCCACCATGGCGGGGGCCACCTCACAAAAATATTTTCCCCCAGTCTACGACAAAATTAAATTGAACAGGGTGAAAGCTACTGGTCAATACAGGAGCAACCACATCCTGCCTCTACCATCATTTCTACTCCTGCCATGCCTTGGTTTTTGGCCTGCTTCTCCTCACTTCAGCTCACCTCAGTCCCCCGCCTATATGTGAGGGAACCCGGGCCCTGCGTGCCGACTAATCAGAATGTGCCAGCTTGGCACCAATTCATCATCCTCAACTCAACTTGCCGTGCTTATGATGGCTACCTAGGGCTGGACCTCCTGCAGAAGTTATGTCACAAGTGACACCTCCACTTCCAGAAGTCTCCAGACCCTCCCCAGCCACACTGCTCGTGCACTCGCACACTCTTTCCCTCATCTCGCTCTCCTCCCACTATGTCTTCTACCTTACCCTCTCCTATTCCTAACCTTCCCGCTCCTCCACACACCACTTTCCCTGCTACCATTGCCTTCTCCCTTCCTATCCCTCCTCAGCACGAGGCTTGCCTCCACCTTAACAGGCCCACCGGAACCTCTGTCTTATGCTCCCCTAACCAGCCTTCTGGAACCATCTTCTCTTGTCTACTCTCTCCTGCCTTTCACCCCTCATCATCCACCTCACACGCCGCCTCCCGGCCACGCTGCAACCACTCTCCCACCCAGCACACCACATCACCACTCACCTCCCCCGCCAATGCATCTGACTCATACACCTGCTACATCACGCCCTCTAACTCCTCGCCCTCACATGCTCCCCCCTCTACAAGTATGATCCCCACCTTACCCTCCACCAGCCCGATACCATCCCACCAGACCTCCGCTGCAACCCGAACAACCCCACCTCCCGCTTCACCACCGCCACCGCTACACCCTCACCCTCCTCTCCCCCACTCACCCTCTGCTCCACACCCTGCACCGCATCTCACACCACCCCTTCATCCTCGACCACCGCCACCACCCCACCTCCTAGTACAAGGACTCCACCACCCAAACAGAAAATCACCCACACCCAACCGCCTGCCACACCACGCTGCTCCAGCTCCTCGCCACCCACACCTGTCCTCACCACCACCACTACTAGATCTGGTTGACTCTTTCGCCCACCAGTTAGATACGCATCCACAGCCTCACCTACGCTACCTCTTCCATCCAACTCCCCCTCCCCCACCTCCAACACCACCCCCATAACCCTAAGAATACACCAGGTGCAGTGAAAATTCAGTGGCCCAACCCACAAGGACGAGGATTAACACCTATTCTCGGCAACCTCATAAAATCCGACTCACCTCACCCGTCACCAGTATTCAACCCTGAGCCCTCATCTACTCACCACACTCCGTGTCTCCAGAAATGAATGCCAAGCAAGCAACCTGGATCTCGGCCCAAGGAAGGCCCCACCGCCTCCAAGGAACACCCCACCTACTCCGCCTCCTGCAAAACCACCCACACACCTCCACCCTCCACATAACCTACAGCTTACACCAGCAGCCAAGCCAGATCACCCACTACTGGAACACCCTCCTCCACCACCTCATGCCAACCTGCAGCACCGCCTCCTCTGACACCTACCACCTCCAGCCATGGGGACGTGACTTTTCCCCCTGCGACAGTGGTGAAATATCCACCCCAAGAAGAGACCACTGGGAGGCATGCAGGGATGAGGAAATACCCACCCACCAGAGGGACCATAGGGAGGCACATACAGAGCCTGGGCCAAATGGGCTTACGTCCCTCACCACTATGCGCCCCTCTTCCCCACAACAGACCCCGCGGGAGATACACAGTCCCGTCGCCCTAATCTCGGGCCAGTCCAGCACTCGCCAGATTGGGTTGGGACTTATTTCTCAACAGTCCCAAGTAGAACCGAGGGAACGGCCACTGTACGTACCTCATCTGTTCATACCCCCTGCAGAACCCAGACAACGGCCACTGTATGGGCCAGGGAGGGAATGGTCACTGTACGTACCTCAGCTGCAGTCCCCACTGGGAGCAGGACCTCGGTAACAGCCACTGTACCTGCTGAGGAGTGAATGACCACTGTACGTCCTGTGCCTGCTTCCCCAGGGCAAGACAGACCCCCGGGGACGGCCACTGTATGCACAGGGGAAGACTCTGTCATGCCCATTAGCACAAGCAGAACCCAGGCGACGGCCACTGTATGCGCTGGAGAGAGAATGGCCACTGCACGTCCCTCATCTGCAGCCTGCACTGGGAACAGGACCATGGTGACAGCTACTGTACACACTGAGGAGGGAATGGCCACTGTACATTCCGCACCTGTGGTCCCAGGGCAAGACAGAGCCTCAGCAACGGCTACTGTACGCACCAGGGAAGACTCTGTCATGCCCACCAGCACAAGCAGAACCCAGGTGACAGCCACTGTATGTGCCGGGGAGGGAACAGCCACTGTATGTCCTCATCTGCGGCCATTGTCGGGAGCCGCACTGCGGCAACAGTACGTCCCTCACCTGCCATCCCTTTCTCGCCTCACTCTTCCATAGACCGAATGGAACATCTCTTTCTCCCTACAGAGCCAGAGAGCCAGTGGAGGCGCAGCTGGAGAAGATCAGGAGTGGACCCATCATGAGTCTGGGGAACCACTCCCTGCAGGCAGCGCCCCCACGTTGTCCCTCATTGTCGGACTCCCAAAGGAGGAGACGCTGCAGGCAGCCCCTGATGGCCTCATGGCCCAGGAGAAGCCACAGCCCCCAGCCACCCCGTGGCAGCCCCAGGACTCCAAGACGAGACCTCCCCAGCCCCAACGCCGAGCAGTCCTTCCCCAGGAGTAGGCGCAGAGAGGCGTGCCTGGTCTCCCTGTTTGGCCCCAGTCCCGAGGGCCGAGTCACTCATCGAGGTCCCACCAGAGAAGGGCCTCCCTCGACACCGCCCAACTGCCCCCGACGGTGGTCCCGTGCCTCTTGTGGGAGAACAGGTTTGATGGGACCCCTCCCATACCTGGATGACACCTGCAGCTGCCCAGTCACTAGCAGCCCAACCCGGATCCCCTATCAGATAGTGTGTTTGATCTGTGCATTGTACTGTGCATGGCATTGTAACTCTTTGTGGTAATGTACATGTAAGATTGGTTAGCCCGAGCTTTTATGCCCTTTTCCTCATAGTTGTATACTCTAGACCCGGTCTTGAAGGGAACCCCAGACCAGCGCTCGTGTACAGAGAATAAGGAATTGAGCTCTGAACGCGCAGCATAACAATCAGTATTATTATCATAATCCAGGTCTTTTTTTTCCACTTACGGTTGGGGTATGGTAAAAAAAAAGAAAAAATAATATTATTAATCATTTTTATTTTAATGATAGTTCTATATATTGTATTTTATTCCTGACCTAACAGAACTCTAACCTCTTTCAGCTCAGTTAATGGCCAAGTGTAGTTAAACTAGAGGGTCGATCAGACTAGTGACCAAGGAGCCTTATTCGTACATCGTAACTGGTTCATCGGATTTCATGCAACCACAGCTTAGCAGGTAACTTGTGGGAGTGGCCTAGTTCCATCAGGTAAAAGCAAACAGAATATAGTAGTAGTGGTAGTAGTAACAGTAGTAGTGGCGGTGTTGGTGATGATGGTCAGGGGCGTAACTAGCTTCCAAAAGTTGGCGGGGACAATAACTGTTATGCTACGTATTTGTGGGTCGGTTTCTCGTCCTCAAATACGCAGGCTACAGCGGGTCCCTATTCTAGAGCGGGTCGGTAACTCTAAAGAGTAGGACTGGACACAAAAACAAGGCAGTAAGTATTACACACATGTATTCCAGGTATCTTCCCAAGGACAATAGTACATCAACAAATATATTACAAACTGAGTTGGTCGGGGATGGGTTAACACTTAACACAAGGTTTTACTTGACGGAAAGTCTGTCACTATACCGACTGGTAGAAGTATGGTATTATTTACCCAACACTTATGGCACATAAAATACACTTATGATTTAAGACACAGGAATGAATTTACTACAATTTCCCAAACCCGTATAGCATTGGACGGCACTGTATATAAGTTACGTTAACACCTGTGTCATAGACACCTGTCGGCCGGAAGTCTATCTCAGGTAGAGTCCGCCGCGTAGTGATCACTGACGGGGGGATTGTGGTATTCTGGCATACCCTAACTTACCCTAACTAACGTGCCCAGACACTGGGGTGGGTGGAGGTTTAATGCACGAGGGGAAGGCACGATGGAAATAATATATATTCCTTCTGTTAGCCACTGAGGTGTTTCACTCGCGTGTCTGTGGGTTGGGGAGGGAGAGTTTCAATAACAAGGGAATGGCACAATCAACACAAAATTATTGTTCTGTTGGTCACAATGGCATTTCGTTGGCTGGGGGGGGGGGGTGCGGGACTCTACTCGGGATATAAGTTAGACCAAGGTTAGCTATTAGGCTCGTCCAGTCTTATACTCTGGGTTCGTGGTCACTTAGCACGAGAATACACTGTAGGGAATCACTTGTATGGTATAAGTTAATGCACACATATATCTGGGTCGAGAAAGCACACACATTGGTAAAGTCCACTCTCTTCATTACCACTGGTGGGCCCTAGGTTGATTCCTTCGTCCGGAGGAAGGGCAGAGGGATGCGCCCCTGGACAGTGCCCCACACGTCGTCGTGGGACTACGGGCTCGGCCCGAAGAGAGCCAGGAGACGGGCTGGTTGTCGAGTCTGGGGGAGACTCAGGGAGGCCTCGCCCACCGGTAAGTCACGCTCCGGTGTTCGGGGCAGCTCCTGGGGCAACTGAGGACCCAGGGTACTGGAACCCAGGGCGGCTGGACTGCGGCAACGGCTGGAGGGCGGCATCGCCGACAGGGTCGTCACATGGAGACCTCGGGCTGGGGGTAGTAGTAGACAGGGCCCAGTGTCGGCTGCAGGGTCTGCGGGGGCTCTGCTTCGGTCGCTGTTCACCCTGGTAGAGTTGCAGGGAACCAAGGCCTCGGGTGAGGCCTTGCCATGGCTCGGGGGAGGGGTCCTCTTTGGCTGCAGGTCCTCCTGTAGGAGAAAAGCGGACTGTGGCCTCCTCTACATCCGACCTGATGTGACTAATGGCCAACGTCATGGTAGCACAGGGGACATCAGGTTTAATGCAGCTAGTGGCCTGCTCTGCCTCTAACCTGACGTGAGTAATGGCCGATGTCGGAGTGGCACAAGGGACATCAGCTTCAGGGCAGCTAGTGGCCTGCTCTACCTCTGGCCTGACGTGACTAATGGCCAAGGTCGTGGTGGCACAGGGGACAACAGCTTCAGTGCGGCTAGTGGCCTGCTCTACCTCTGGCCTGACGTGACTAGTGGCCGACGTCGTAGTGGCACAGGAGGTTGTAGCTCTGGTGCAGCTAATGGCCCGTACTGTGGAGCTGAGAGGACTAGTAGCAGAGGGACAGACTGTGGCCGATCCTGCCTCGTACCCAGTACGGCTTGTGGCCAGTACTGTGGCGCTGCTCTGGGGGGAACGACTACAGGAGTCGAACGACTTATGGCCTGTCCTGCCCGGCCGACACGCATCTGTGTCGCGGCCCTGTAGCAGGGATGGAACTGGGGAACGGACTGTGGCCAGCTCTCCCCCATACCCGGTATGACTGTGGCCAATACCGCAGCGTTGCGTGGAGTTGTAAACTCCACCCTTTACCTGGCGAGTGGAATTTCGGATGGAGACTAGGCGCTGGCGACTGCTACCTTTCCGGGTCACCACCTGGGAGCAAGAGGGGCGCCGGGAAGTGATACAGGTGCGCCGTTCCTGTTCCCAGCCGCTCCGTGTCAGCAGCGGCCCCCCGGTGGTACTGGGGGGGTTGGGGGTGCTGGTGTCGTCTGCACTGGCCGTCGCGTCGTCTGCGGCTCCAACCCCTAACTCCTGTATTTCACCACCCTCCTCGGTAACAAAGTCACGACCTCGTGACTGGAAGCGGTATAGGTTGGTGTTGGCCGTTTGGTGGATGGGTCCGAGGTGACTTAGGAAGGTAGTCCAGAGGTCGGTTGGTATACTGACGTGCAGGTGGTGGGCGTAGGCGACACGAAGTGTGGAAGGGTGGTTTGTTTGCTGGAGAAGTCGCAGCAGGTGTTGTGTGCTTCTGATGCATTGATGTCGCCTGAAGGTGGGGATCCAAGTGATTCTTGTGATGCGCATGGTGGTGGTGGTGGTGGTGGTGGTGCTGGTGGTATCTTGGAGGCGAATGCTGGCTAGAGGTAGTCTGGTGCAATTTATATTGCCAGTGGAGTGTGGGGGTGGTGTTCCCCCAGGAGTGCGGCGGGGCAGGTTTTTCCATGCGAGATGAGGAGTGGGAAGGGTTATGGGGGTGGTGTTGGGGGTTGGGGTGGGTGGTTGGCTGCTAGTGGGCGAAGGGGTGGGCGTAGGGGTTGAGGTGTAGCGGGCTGGTGGGCGTGAGATACGACCGGAACGGGCAGTGGTGGTGGTTAGTTGTGGAGTGGGCGGTGACGGGGAATGGGATGGTGGAGCTGGGGCGGGCGGAGAGTGAGGTGGTGTGGTGTGGTTGGTGGGGTGGGGGTTAGGCTGGGCGCGGAGCGTGGGGTGGTCGGTGTGGAATTTCCTACGGGTGTGTGCTGAGCATGTGGGGTGGGCGGGCGTGGCAGCTGCGGGGGAGCGTGGTGGTGGGGTGAGTGTAGTGCGTGGGCATGGTGCAGGAGTTTCGAGTGGCGAGGGGGCAGTGGAAACCGATGGGGAAGGGGATGGGGATGAACAATAGAGAAAAGGCTCCTCGTGGGGAGTTGGTGGTGTTGAGCTTGCTCGGGTGGTTGGGGAGGGAGCGGCGGGGGTTGGGGAGTCCCAGGCAGGGCGTATGTGGCGATTCCTGTAAGTGCGGGAGGTTCCATTGCAGTCGACGACAACTTGGAAGGGGTTGGGGACTCTAGTGATGGTATAAGGTCCCATGAAACGAGGGGCAATTTTATTGGGGGTGGGGAGATGTGCAACGAAAACCTCGTCGCCTGGTTTGTAAGGGTTAGCAGGGGAGGAATCGGCTTGAGCGTCTTGGTGCACGTGCAGGTGTTGTAACCGGCGCTTCAGGTGATATAGGGGGTTGGTGGGTGGGGAGTGAGCGGGGGGTTGAAGGTGCTGTCGGAGAGGGAGGAGGAGTGGCGCCTTTCCAAACACTCACTCGTGGGGGGTGATGCCGTCATTGCGGGGGCAGGTGTTCATTCCTCATTGGACGATCTTGACGTGTGCAGGCCATTCTTGGTCTTGGGTACCTTGAATTCGGGTCCTGATTTGGTTTAGTAGGGTCCGATGGCTCCTTTCGCATACCCCATTTCCTTGGGGCCAGTAGGGGAAGGAGTGGGAAATGGAGAATCCGAATAGGGTGGATAGCTCTTTCCAAATTTGCCCCGTGAACTCTGGGGTGTTATCGGATTGAATGGCCTGGGGAACGCCAAAGTAGGGGAAGACGTGGCGCATGAGGGCGTCGGCTATGGCGACGGCAGTGTGTTCCTTAGCTGGACAAGCAATCAGGAACTTGGAGTAAATGTCGACGAATGTGACGATGTATCTGTAGCCGGATCTAGGTGGCAGGGGTCCGACAACGTCGACAGACAAAAGCTGCCAAGGTTTGTGGGTGGAGATCTTGCCGGCAGGACCCGCCAAACGGGTGATGTCCTTTCCTAGGCAGCATGCTCGACACGCCTGAGTGACACGCTGGGCGAGAGTGGTGGGGTTGGGGGCCCAGTAGAGGTCGTTGAAGACCTGGGTTAACCTATTCGTACCCAGGTGGATCCCATAGTCCGAGTGGAGGTGGGCGAGGACGCCTACAGCGGAGTCCGGATCAAGGACATTGTGGCCCAATGGCGTGAAGAGTTGGTCCCCTTGCAGGTGGAGTTTTGAAAATAGATGCTGGGGAATCCAAGGGGGCCGGTCTTGATTCTGCTAGTGCTGGATCAGCTCGGATTGAGGGAGGAGCAATCGTACTGGTAGATGGGAGAGGGCGTCGGCGTTGGTATGCAATTTTCCGGGCTGTTAAGCAATCTTGTACTCAAACTCCTTGAGCGCTTCGCACCAGCGGAGGAGTTGGGCGCTCTTAGTGGCCGATTGCCAGAGCCACTGAAGGGATTGGTGGTCTGTGATGACGGTGACCCTGGTGCCAGACAGGTAGGCCCTGAAGTAGTCGAGGGCCCAGACGATACCCAAACATTCGCGCTTGTTAGCAGCGGAACTTCACTCGGCCAGGTTTAGGGTGCAGCTGGCGCAAGCGATGATGTGCTCGCGCCCTTCCTGGACCTGTGCCAGGACGGCGCCTATGGCTACCAGCGAGACGTCGGTGTATAACCTGAAGGGGAGGTTGTAATTCGGGAAAGCGACGATGGGGGCGGAAACAAGTTTCTCCTTTAAGGTGTCAAACATTGCTATTTGGTCGTCGCTCCAGACGAATGGCTCACCTTTCTTAGTGAGGTCGTGGAGCGGTTTCGCAAGGTCGGCGAACCCTTTGATGAACCACCGGTAATACAATGCGAGCCCCAAGAAGGCGCGGACTTGGTGGACGGCCTGTGGAAGAGACTGGTCGGCAATGGCTTTCAGCTTGTCGGGATCTGGGGAGATGCCTTTCCCCGAGACAGTGTGTCCTAGGAAAGCGACAGAGCGGGCGGCTAGGACACATTTAGTGGGTTTGAGTTTCAACCTGGCCTGGCGAATTCGTTGGAACACCTGTCGGAGGCGGTGCAGGTGATCAGCCCACGTTTTGCTGAAAACAGTAACGTCATCGAGGTACGCCAGGCAGACTTCCCAGGTCAGACCACTGAGGACGGACTCCATAAGGCGGAAGAAGGTGGCCAGGGCATTGCATAACCCAAAGGGAAGAACATTAAACTGATAAAGTTTCCCATTACTTGTGGAGAAGGCTGATTTCCCTTGATCTCAGGGGTGGATGGGGACCTGCCAGTATCCTGACTGGAGGTCCAACATGAAGAACCAGATGGAGCCGTGTAGGGAGTCATCTATGCGGGGGAGAGGAGTGGCATCTTTGGTGGTTACATCATTCAGACGGCAGTAATCGATGCAGAATCACTGAGCGCCGTCTTTTTTCCAAACCAGGAAAATGGGGGAGGACCAGGGGCTGGTAGAGGGCGTGATGATGCCAGCGTCCAGCATTTCTCAAACTTGCCTGTCCTCTTCAGCCCGTTGGTGTGGGTTCTTCCAGCGGGAGGGTTGCCGGATGGGGGGCCTGGTGGTATGAATTTCTTGGGCTAGATATGTCGTATGTCCCAGGTCAGCGGGCCCGGTCGAGAAAAGGTCTTGGTATTCAAGTAGTAGATGGTGCAGCGTCTCGGCTTGATGGAGAGATAAGTGGTCAGGCAAAGGAGGGAGGGGAGAGGGGTTTGAATTTAGGGGTGGGGTGTCGCAAGGCTCTGCTGCCTCTAGGTCGCCGATCAGGAGTCCTCTTGGCAGAGTGAGGGGTGTAGACGCTAGGTTCGCCACTTTGACGGCGTTGAAGTGGGGCAGAAGGAAAGTCGGCGACATCAGGCAGGCGGCAAGGGGCCTGGTGGGGACACTTTGGGAAAATAGGGAATGGGTCCCTGAGGGCTTATTGATCCATAGCCAAGCTTCATGGTGGGGGGGAATGGTGAGGGAGGACGTGACGGTCACGGGGAAAGTGGGGCCGGGGGGGGCTGGGGCAAGAGAAGGGGGAGGGGTGTCGTTTTGTCATGCTCACGTACAAATGGCTGGGGGCTGTTGGGGAGGCTGTTGAAAATGAAGTCGCCTCCCGTGGCAGTCTATGTGCATGTGGAGTTTTTGGAGCAGGTCCAATCCCAAATAGCCATCATAAGTACGGCAGGAGGAGTCAAAAACGATGAAGGGATGATATGTGCAGGCTGGTTGGTGAGTCTTGGTTCGTAGGGACCGAGTTTCCCCTCGAATAGGCAAGGGGCCTTCCCCCGCATCTATGAGGAGGGCTGAAGTGGGGAAAAGGGGGCCAAAAACCTTCTTATGGCGGGAGTAGAAATGTGTGTACAGGCAGGACCTGGCGGCTCCCGTATCGACCAGAAGTCTTCCTTGACCCCCTGTAGTTTCATCTTGTCATAGACTGGGGGTCGGTACTTTGTAGAGGTGGCGGTGCGGGGGCGGTCCTAAAAATCCAATGTTAGCTCAAGGGCTGTGTTGGTATCAGCCTTCTCTGGCTCGCAGCTGGCGTCAGGTTCCTTAACGAGGGGGGGTTCGGGGTTCGCAGGGCCCTCATCTACTGCCAACATTGGGCGGCGCCTCGGTGGGTCGGCTCTTATTCTGCGTGCCGCCTTCAGTTGTTCACGTATGTCATGAAGTGGGCAGCGGCTGTTACAGGCTGTGAATTCCCACAGATTGATAGTGATGAGATTTGTGTTATCTTTCTGTGGCGGCTGTTTCCTGGTGAGGTGGGCTCTTGGGAGAGCCGAGGCGGAGGCGCTTCGCGTTGGGGCTGGAAGTGGTTGGGGCAGCGTGGGGGAGTGTTTCGTTGGGAACCAGCTCACGACCCCGATGTGTTGCGGGTCGGGACCGTGATGTCCAGCGAATGAGCTGGACATCACGGTCCAAATTTCCTGCCGGGTCATGGATAGTGAAGTGTTCTTTCACTATGCCCAGAAGGACTCTGAGAATAGTGTTGAATATATGCTCATCCCGGGTATTCATTTCGGCATCCGGGTATGCGGCGGTGACGAGTTGCCTAACTTGGACCAACGTGTTGTCCAAATCACCGTCATATTTTAGGGCATCTAGTTGTGAAATCGCGACAACTTTCCCTAATGAAGGGGTAATAGCTTCTGTTACTATTTTTGCAAATCTGGCCCACGTGAGATCTGGGACTATTTTTGGTGCTATACTAGATACCGCCTTTCCCAGGTAAGGTAGAGTGACAGCTATTTTCTGATTATCTTCCTCAAACCCAATATCAAGTAATGGCTTGAACATATTTATGTAAGTCGTGATGTCGCATTGTCCTGGGTCGAATTTTGGTAGGGGTACATGTGTTTTGGCTGCCATTTAAAAAAAAAAAAAATTCCAGTCCTCTTTCACCGTCCAGGTCAAGAACCACCACTAGCCACCAGTGTTATGCTATGTATTTGTGGGTCGGTTACTCGCCCTCAAATACGCAGGCTACAGCGGGTCCCTATTCTAGACCGGGTCGGTAACTCTAAAGAGTAGGACTGGATACAAAAACAAGGCAGTAAGTAAGTATTACACACATGTATTCCAGATATCTTCCCAGGGACAATAGTACATAAACAAATATATTACAAACTGGGTTGGTCGGGGATGGGTTAACACTTAACACAAGGTTTTACTTGACGGGAAGGCTGTCACTATACCGACTGGTAGAAGTATGGTATTATTTACCCAACACTTATGGCACATATGATTTAAGACACAGGAATGAATTTACCACAATTTCCCAAACCCGTATAGCACTGGACGGCACTGTATATAAGTTACGTGAACACCTGTGTCATAGACACCTGTCGGCCGGAAGTCTATCTCAGGTAGAGTCTGCCGCATAGTGATCACTGACAGGGGGACTGTGGTATTCTGGCATACCCTAACTAACGTGCCCAGACACTGGGGTGGGTGGAGGTTTAATGCACGAGGGGAAGGGCCACTGAGGTGTTTCACTCGTGTGCCTGTGGGATAGGGAGGGAGAGTTTCAATAACAAGGGAATGGCACAATCGACACAATATTATTGTTCTGGTGGTCACAATGGCATTTCGTTGGCTGGGGGGGGCGTGGGATTCTACTTGGGATATAAGTTAGACCAAGGTTAGCTATTAGGCTCGTCCAATCTTATAGTATGGGTTCCTGGTAAATTAGCATGAGAATACACTGTAGGGAATCACTCGTATGGTATAAGTTAATGCACACATATATCTGGGTCGAGAAAGCACACACATAGGTAAAGTCCACTCATTTCATTACCACTGGTGGGCCCTAGGTTGATTCCTCTGTCCGGAGGAAGGGCAGAGGGATGCGCCCCTGGACAGGGCCCCACACATCGTTGTGGGACTACGGGTTCGGCCCGAAGAGAGCCAGGAGATGGGCCGGTCGTCGAGTCTGGGGGAGACTCAGGGAGGCCTCGCCCACTGGTAAGTCACGCCCCGGTGTTCGGGGCAACTCCTGGGGCAACTGAGGACCCAGGGTACTGGAACCCAGGGCGGCTGGACTGCGGCAACGGCTGGAGGGCGGCATCGCCGACAGGGTCGTCACATGGAGACCTCGGGCCGGGGTAGTAGTAGACAGGGCCCAGCGTTGGCTGCAGGGTCTGCGGGGGCTCTGCTTCGGTCGCTGTTCACCCTGGTAGAGTTGCAGGGAACCAAGGCCTCGGGTGAGGCCTTGCCATGGCTCGGGGGAGGGGTCCTCTTTGGCTGCAGGTCCTCCTGTAGGAGAAAAGCGGACTGTGGCCTCCTCTACATCCGACCTGATGTGACTAATGGCCAACGTCATGGTAGCACAGGGGACATCAGGTTTAATGCGGCTAGTGGCCTGCTCTGCCTTTGGCCTGACGTAACTGATGGCCGACATCGGGGTGGCACAGGGGACATTAGCTTCAGTGCGGCTAGTGGCCTGCTCTACCTCTGGCCTGACGGGACTAGTGGCAGACGTCGTAATGGCACAGGAGGTTGTAGCTCTGGTGCGGCTAATGGCCCGTACCGTGGAGCTGAGAGGACTAGTAGCAGAGGGACAGACTGTGGCCGATCCTGCCTCGTACCCAGTACGGTTTGTGGCCAGTACTGCGGCGCTACTCTGGGGAGAACGACTACAGGAGTTGGACGACTTATGGCCTGTCCTGCCCGGCCGACACGCGGCCCTGTAGCGGGG
>JAGKTI010008304.1:0-34003 GCA_018397915.1 Birgus latro | reverse complement strand
TCTTTAATTCCTTCTCCCTCCATCCATCTCTCCTTCCTTTCCTCCTCTCAACTCTTGCTCACCCTTCCTTCATCATCTTCGTGTTCCCTCCCCTCCCCTGCCCCCTTCTTCTCTCCCCCTCCCCCTTCTCCCCTCCCTCTCCCTCTCCTCCTCCCCTTCCCCAAAGACATATGTTCCACCCTCCAGAAATCATCATCATGTGAGGTTCGATTTTTCTCCCTCAGTCAATCTTTCCTCCACTAAGTCCTTCATTCCCTCCTTGTTCCGAGAGAGACAGAGACAGAGAGAGAGACAGGAAGAAGAGGAAGGATGTATATGAAAATAATAAGGAGAGGGAAGGAAAGAGAAGATGAGGAAAAGGCAGTTCTCACTGGAGGAATGGGGGAGAGTTGAAGGATGAGGAGTAGGAGGGAAGGGAAGAGATTGGAGGAGGTGAAGGAGGAGAGAGAAAGAGAGAAAATGGTCAAGTAGAGTAGGAGCAGGAGGAGGAGACGGAGGAGGAAGAGGAGGAGGAGGAGAAGGAGAAGGAGGGGTGGGACTGGAGGAATAAAAGGAGCACTTGAATGGGCGTGTTGCAGGAGGAGGAAAAGGAAAATGGGCGGGTAGCAGGAGGAAGAGGAAAACTGGTGGGAAGAAGGAGGAGGAGGAAGCTGGTGGGTTCGAAAGGGAGAAAAAGGAGGAGGAAGAGTAGGAGTCGGGAAAGGAGGAGGAGGAGGGGAGGAGGAAAAAGAAGAAAAGGTTAAAAGAAGATAAAAAGTAGAGGGAAAGGACTGACAAGGGAGGAGTACACAGGGTGTACAGATACGGTAACAAAAGGCTTATTGACCCAAATCGAAGTTTCCTCCTAAGGTAAAATGAATTAATATTACAGTAAAAATCATGATTGTTGAAAAGAAAATGAAGATTTTTTTTTATTAGTAGAGGAAATCCAGTGACACATTCTATATCTTATATACTGTTCTAAAAAAGAAAAAGAAGAAACACATTTGCAGAGTGGCAATAATCATCTCACAATCGTTTGCGTTCTTGTCGACATCAAAATAGGCAAGACCCATTAGATGCAGCTTATTTTGTTAAGAAAGTAATCTGATCATAATTTGATAACTGCAGCATTACGTATGTACTAACAACTGTTTCTGGTGATTTATTCCCATGTTCCATTTTGTGAATGTTAAAGTACTGTGTTCCTCTGTGGGTAGTGCAGCTTTGACTTTCGATTCTCCCTCCATCATTTCTAGTCGCAGTAGCCTACAGTTTTGTATTGTGACAATATTGTCATAAATTTCATCGCCCCCTTCAAATTATTTTAAATACTTCTGATTGCCTACTCAGAGCTGTTGCTTTTTTATGGAAAAAGGTAATTTTATTGGCTCTTTTCTGCAATTCTCTGAAGTTTCTCTTCGTTACTAATAAGGTTCAAGAATGATTAAGAAAATATTCTAGATAAGGTCAAACTAGTGACATATAAAGAATGGATCCTATACTTTGTGTCCTATGATGGAGTGTTTGGAAAGTGACTTTGTATCTTCCTGGTTTTGTTACTCGGTGCTATACAGCGTATGGGGCCTTTTTTCATATTGCTCTTGATAATACCACATGGATCCTTTTCACCACTTACTTCCATCAGTGACATTTCCAACATTTAGTGCTCATATGGGAGGTTATCATCACTATGCTCCATTACTTTCGTTTTACACTTACTTTTTTTTATTTCACTCCATTATATAAGCTCATCCAAGTCATTTTAGATAGATTTACACTTCTCTTATTAATTGGTCTACTTGTGGTTTTCTGTCATCAGCATATTTAGCTACCAAAGAAACGAGTCATTTTTCTAGGTAATTCATATGAACGGTGAATAGAACTGGTCCACGAACTGAACCTTGAAGCTCTACAAGTAATCTGTAACCAGTTCGAGGATTCTCCATTATCATCACCCACTGCTTGCTATTCGTTACCCGGTCATCGATCTATGAACCTCAGTTATTTAGACATCGCCTGACATCGGGACAAGGTCTAGGGTAACATGACCACTGACAGCATCTACCATCAGTTGAACAAAATCCTTACTTGTAACAGTAATAGCTGGAGAGACTGAGACAGTGATTCAAGATGAAAGTAGATATACAATATTTCTGTGGCAACAGTAATCTTATCATTCAATTTCTTTAAGACATCTGAAAACTTGTTCAGCTGGGTGTCAGTTTCATTCAAATGTGTGACAATATTACCTAGGAACTTATGGTGAGCATTCAGCAACATATCCTGTGAGAATGTTCAAGTCTATAACCTTTCAATCAAGACATTTTTTCAGCATGTTCTTTCACACTTGCTCCCAACATACCGTTGCCATACTCACCTGGACAATGTACATTACTTTTATTTCATAACACCACCATTTGTTAGAGTTTTCTGTCCCAACATTCCTGTTGAGTCACTCGAAACTTCTGGCTTTACATTGCCCAAGACTACTGCTCCATCAAGTAAAATTCTCTCTCCACATACCCAACACGCCAACACCATGCTGTCCCTTTACATAACTTTGAAATCTTTACACCTACAAATATCTATTCTATTTTCCCCATTGAAAATGTAATTATTACCTCTCCTCAGTTAGACATGATTGGTTACCTAAATAATTCCGACTTCTTCAGATGTCTCACTTCCTTTACCACTCTTATTTGAGCCCTCATATTGTATATCCTCCTATTGCATTCACCATAGTAGGATTATTGATCATAATGGTTTTTGTTCATAGAAAAGAACAAAATATCGAAAAAATTATTTCCGCATTTTTCGCGTGTCGCGATTTCCGACAACTTCACGCAGTTACCTCGCGCGCAATTGCCACTTTTTTTTTTCTGGGACTCGCTGGACTTACCCCGACCTAATGCTAAAAAGACGTAGGTCGATGTCTATTACCGATCTCGTGAAAGAAACGAACATACACACAGCCAGACATTTTCACGTGTAGCGATTTCCGACAATGTGGCATCGAGCGCAATTGCCAAAATATTTTGTTTGGTATTTTTTCGACACTCCCTGGTCCTACCCCGGCCTAATGCAAATATAGTTAGGTCGATATCTATTACCGTTCTCCTGAAAGAAACGAACAAACGCGCGCGTGTACACACACACACACACACACACACACACACACACATACACACATACACCGCTTGACTTTATTATTTACATTAGTTATGGTGAAGTGCGGAGTTGCCTTTATGCGGTGGCCCTGATATAGCCTGGTTGTATAAACATTCCTCAGCTCCTTCTTTAACCCTCGAAAAGGGGGATGCTAGACTACTGGAAAAGAACAGCTTCAACCTGCTTTTCACCAGGTTCACGTTTCAGATGGACTTTGGTCAACAACAGCAACAAGTACCACTAATAATAGGTGATATATTAGCAAGCTTTCACTAAATAGGTAATATACGTTCAGTTTAAGATATATTGAGAATATAAGAATAGTACTTACTGGTAACATACTCCAGCTCTTTAAGAATCAGCCGGTTCACACGGCTTGATAAAAAATAGGTCATTTATAACCAGGTATTTTAATACTTAGTGTCCTTTCACTTCATTTATCGATATTATAATTCAACATCTTTTCCTGAGACCAGTGGTGGTGGCATGCATATGTTCACATTATTCGCTTCTATGAAAACACTTCAAAGATCCATTAAGTACTGATGCTGTTGTTTGGTGATTATGATTTCAATTATGGCCCTTTGCCACTATTCTTTTTTTTCCCTTTAGCACGGGGAAAAAATTAAGGTTGCTTCATGGGAGGTATTTACCTCATAGAACTGAAAAGAAAAGAAAATCAGAACAAATAACAGGAAAACCAGATGAGCATGAGAAGATAACATACCGGTAATTGTTTCTCTCTCCCTCTCACACAGTCACCGTCACACAGGCTCTCACTCTCACCCATTCATACCTATCTCCCGGCCACGTTCAGGAAGGCAGGAAATCGACCTCAAATCAGGATGAGAGGCTTGGCTAGTGAAGAAGGCTGCGGTCACCAAGGCGACGATGGCTGCTTCGCCTTAAGTACAGTTCAGGTCGGGTGCCGTATTCACATACTTTGCTGAGCCTAAGTTGAGCTTAAGATACTTTGTGTGTACCTTTAGCTTAACTCGAGGGCTAATATTAACCCTTTAAGCTCCTGTGACACGCTCAGTTTAATAAAATCGTCTAACTGTAATGGAATAGAATAGCATTTTATTTTTTAATTCATGAAAGAGTCGACACGCTCAGCTACCAAACACAACACCACTAAACAAGACTGAACAGTAAGATGAGAAATGCGACAACGGATAACGATCCCTGATAATAATAGAAATCTGTCGGGATCCTTTACGATTACAGCCATATAAGTTCCTGGCACGGTCAGCTTCAAAGTCCATTCTCCTCCCCTGACTCTCATTCACCGCTAACTTCACAGACGCTTGAATGTGACGCAGTGAATTCAGGTGCATATTATCGACCATATGTGAGTGGTAATATACCCTCATGTCCACGACGTCTCATTCTAGCATCTCTGATCCCAGTGATGAGAGAGTTACTATAGGAGAAGTGAATGGACTTATGTAGCTGACTGTACAAAGGCTTAATGTATCAGCTTTGTCGTTTTCTGTATATTATTCTTCCTACCATAAGACGATTATGTTTAGCCCAGAAGAAACTCCGTGGACTGGTGAGGTTAGATTCAGGCATGATTAATCCCTTCACTACAAGAGATCTTTCCTGAGTTAAGTACAGTCGTTTGGAGGTAACAAGAATATAATATCAAACCACGTCTTTCGGACTGAAGGGGTCAGGTTAACCACAGTTTGATTAAGAGGTTGTTTCGGCCTGTGCAACTCCATGTACTGTGCCTCAGGGTCATAACTGTCGCCATGTCCTACTCGATCCTCGTACCTCTTTGCAACGGACTTTTGAATTCGGCTGTACCCGGTTATATCAGACGGCTTTATTCATCCCAGGAGAGGCTTTTGTCTCTTCTCTATCCCTTCTCACACACTTTGGTCAAATCTTATATTTGTTTTTTCCATCGACAAATAACCTAATTATGAGGCAAAATCTTTATCTGTACTTCCTATGTGCTCCTGCGTACTGCTTAAATTACTATAATCACCAGGAATAAACAAGATCAGAAGCCATAAAAAAGTCATCGGATTGAAGGGGTCCATTTGTGCATTAGATTGCTTGTTTTGAATTCGTCTTCACTCATACAACCACCAAACACCACAAAACAGAGCCAAGCCAGAGTGGATGCTGAAGTGAAAACATAGGAAAGTAAAGCGATTTGTAATAGCGGTAAACTGCCACAAGACTTGCCTATCCTACAAAATGATTAAGATACGTGATAAATGCGAAGCCTGTTTTCTACCGAACAAGCGCGCCCTTACCTACTAAGTCCCAAGAGGTCAAGATATTAACTTATATTTTGTGATATTCTCCCTTCGTGGCTCACTGGAAGAGAAAATGAACCTAAAAATTATGAGAATAGGGAGTTCTCAGGCGCCGTTAGGCTCGTACGACAAGGAAACTTTCAGATGCTTAAAGGATTACACCTGAAACTTGTCACAGATTTATTTATTTATTTATTTATTTACTTATCTCCTTCATTATTTTTGTAGATAACTACTGCTTTAAATGATAATGTTTGAGAAATCCCTAATATTGTCTTTTTTCTATCGTTATCTGATGGACCTGGACTTCTCCCACAACTTGCATCTTCAGTTGTAGCTGCATGAAATTCAGTGAACCAGGGTTATAAGGTGGGAAGCAGCTTCTTCAGCCACTCGTCAAGAAGACCCCAAACACTAATTATACTTGGCCATAAAGACAGCAGAAAAGAGATAGGGATTTTCGTGTGTTTAAAAAGGAACTCTCTGTAGTGAACTTTCTCAAATTTTTCCAAACATTTTTTTTCCATTTGTTGTACTTCTGGTTCGTATTTTTTATATTTCTTTTCAACTTCATCCCAGTCTTTTCCTCCTTATTTTTGCTACTTTTTCTATGTTTCATTTTTCATTGTTTCTATTTATTTTTCTTTCTTTTGTATACTTCATTTTTGGTTTATTCAGCACTTTCTTGATGGGGACCAGTCTAGTGTTCTGTTCCATCTAACTGCAGACGTTGAATTCAGCTGAGGGTGAATTGTAGAGCCTGAATGTTAATACTCCCCTGGCCGAGACACCGCTGGGCTGAATGACATTACGGAAAGGGTTAATGGAAATTATCTGTGGCCTCAGCATACGGAAAGGACTCCCGTAATGTCATTAAAGTCTTATGGAAGTGGAAAAGGACAAAAATAAGATGTCATCGTACTTACTGGGCTATAAGAAACGATTAACCATTCGTCCGGGAACTACCCACACTCCCACAGTGTATATCCCCCCCCCCCCCCCCAATACAATAAAATTATATTCAGGCTGCCCAAACCTACTGCAGTAAAAAAAAAAAAATGTTAACTGCTAAATTACACTGACGTATATTTTGTTTCATATTTGCTACCTCCAGAGAGTTTCATTCAGCCCTGAGGAGACTCCAAAACGGAGGGATTACATACGAGTATATCTTTCATTAAGTTCCTTTTTCTACGAAGAGTTTCTCTTAGGGAAATTCGTCTTGTAATAACAGGAATAAACTTAAAGTACGTCAACGGATACAAGGGGTTAAAAATCACATAATCAACGCTGTAGCTGAGAAATAAGAAATTTTTCTCTTTTCTTCCAGGTAAGGCCAGACCCATGTTCTTCCCCAGCCATCAAAGTTACCCAGGCTTACCCTGAGCAGGTGCATCCTCTAAGGGTAAGTCAGTGAATAATACTCCTGTATTTACCGCATGTATAAACTCTCCAAAGCGTAAATTGTGCATGACAATGCTTGCATATACGCTCCTCTAAATCTAAACGTAAACGAAGCATTTTACAGTTAAACTATTGTGACTGTTTACGTGAGGAAGGCACCGTACAAATAGACGTCACGTCAAATGCGCATCCTTATGTATCTTAATAATATATACTCACACTGTGATGTATACCAGATGAAACTTGAACTTATTAACTGTAACTGTCTGCATATCGGTATTACTCCTCTGACATCATCGTCGTCATCGTCATCACTATCGTCGTCGTCGTCGTGATTCCCACTGAAATTAAGCATTATTCAGTTAAAAAACTAAATAATTATTACTACCTTTCAGTGTAGTCATCCTACTCATTCCCTCATAGACGTATATATAACATAATTGTAATTTACACATTGCATTTAATTTAAAAAAATCCAAGACATTAACTGTATCCTCAAAATGTATGTGTGTGATGGATATACGGATGTAGTGTACCTCTGTCAGTCCGTATAAACTCCACTGCAAGACTTGACTTTCTTCTCAGAGGGAGAGTGATATTTAGAATTAAATTTTCCTTATGCTGGAGAAGTAAGAATAGGCGGGAATTAAGCATAAGTAAATGTTTAGTTGTTCTGTGTGTGTGTGTGTGTGTGTGTGTGTGTGTGTGTGTGTGTGTCGTGTGTCGTGTGTGTGTGTGTGTGTGTGTGTGTCGTGTGTATGTGTGTGTCGTGTGTATGTGTGTGTGTCGTGTGTATGTGTGCGTGTGTGTGTGTGCGTGTGTATGTGTGTGTGTATACAATCGGCATCAAAAGTCCTGTCGCTTGTCCTGCAACGAAACTGACAGTGATCTGTTACCAAAAAAGTTGTCATTTCACCTCTTTCTTATTACCCATACTAATTTTCGAAATGCACTGAGAGAAAAGCTGGAGATGACAGCAGGACTTTTGATGCCGACTGTACAGTACGTGAGTGCGTGTGTGTGTCCGAGGAAGGAGGGAGAAACTTCACTGACCATTTCAGTGAGTTAGCTTCATTTAAATTTTTATTTTGCACAATCTGCGTTTTATTTAGCTTAGGGGAGACCTCTTGTAGTGAAGACGCAAGTACATAGCCTACACATCAGGTTTTACGTACATAAACATATGTACACACATGCACACATAGATGAACAAATGCACGTAAATACACACATACATACACAAATACGTGCACACATACACACGCATTCACATACATACACAATCACACGTACGGACACACATTCACAGAAAAACGCGCACAAACACGCTCATACACATAAACATCCACATACCGCATAAGACACAGCACATTATACAGGCCAGTCAATTACACACTCACAAATGCAGGTACTGATACGCTTGACATTATAAGGAAGTGGAGAGTGAAAGGTCGAGGGTATGAATGTAAGAGTGCGGTATTTGTGAGTTAGCATCCACGACGAGGCAAGGCGGCCAGGCAGACAGGAAGGTAGGAAGGGAGGGAGTGGGGAGGTAGGTAGGTAGGCAGGGAAGAAGGAAAGAAGAGGGGTGATGGGCAGGTAAGCTGGGAGGAAAGGAGAGGGGAGGTAGGTTGGGAGAATGAGAGACAGGAGGTACGTGGGAAAGCAGGTAGGTAGGGAGAGGAGAGGAAGGTAAGGGAGGTGAGAGGTAAGCATGAAGGATAAGAGAGGTGAGATAGTAGAGAAGAATGGAGGGAAAGGAAGGGAGGTACCCAAGTGGACGGGGAAGAAGGGAGAAGAGAGGCAGACATGTAGGCAGGGAGGAATACGTTTTAGGGGGAAGGTAAGCCGGCGCACAAAAGAAAGCAAGCCGCAACAAACAACACCGATGATCTTTTTTCAGACAGTTTGATCTCACCACCACTCTCCAATCCTTCCAGTCGAAACCGGCAAAAAATGTAAAAATAATTAACATGCCGTCAAGAAAAACTGTCCTGGTAATTTCTTAGGAAACGATAAATGAAGAAATAATTTCTACATTATCTTGAGTTAGAAGGGAAAGTAACATAGCGCCACCAATACTGCATAAAGACGCTGCTCTGAGACTGTATTCTCTGTAATCTGGGTTGAAGATAATAACTATTTAAGCAACATTTTTGTTATTTTTCAGTATAAACGTGCTTAGCCGTGGTACATGTACTAGTTATTTATGTATACTTGCATTGCAGGGCTGTTTGTAGGTATGCTTACAACTCCGTTGAAGAAATTATTTCTTTCTGATTTGCAACGTTTCCCAGTATTCTAATGGCATTATCTTTAGCGCTATTCGACTGTTGTTTTTTTTTCAGCTTCCTCCTCATAATGCCCTTTGGAAATTTTGTATAGTTCAGTGAGGCCGCCTCGTGGACTGTGTATTACTACCGGGAGGCGAGGAGGTCATTCTATTTAGAGCTTGCCATCTCTCGACGATTTTAGTCAATTTAAGAGAGAACATTGCAACTGGCTGTTAGATACAGTCTTCTTTAACCCAGTCACGTCTGGTGATTCTTCCATTGTTTAACATAATCTCGTGGTGGCAGCAAGAGTAAAGTATAACACGTCCTTGGGATAATGAGGCAAAGTGTAGATTCTGCTCTGAACGCTTCTGCGTGGTTTGGTATTCAGGCAAGGAAATTACTCTTGCATCCTCCGCTGTATTCTCCGAGCAGGGAAGAAGGGAGAATAGGAAGATAGACAGACAGGTAGTGAATAAGGAGGAGGTGAGGAAGACAAGTGGGAGAGGAAAATAGAGGAGAGGAAAGGAGAGAACGATGGGAGGAAGGAAGGGGGAAATAAGATACTTGTAGGTCAGAAGGGATGGGAGGGACGGGAAAGATGAGAGGAAGGGAGAGGATTAGAAGACAGGTAGGAAGGGACAGGATTGCAAGGCAGGTAGGAAGGAAGGGAGAGGAATGGAAGACAGATAGAGGGGAAAGAAGGGGAGAGGAAGACAGATAGAGAAGAAGGGAGAGAGAAGGAAGATCGGCAGAGAAGAGCAGCAGAGGGGTGCAAGAAGACATGACTAAATAAGAGACAGGAAAAAAGATGGCATGAAGGGAAAGGGGAGGAACTGAGGTGGGAGGAAGGAAGAGGGGCGGATGACAAGTAGCAGACAAATTAGGCAGGCAATCAGGAAGAAAAAAAGAAGGAAGGAAGAAAGGTAGAAGGGAGCAAGATAGGCTGGGAAAACGATAGGAAGGGAGCCAGCAGAAGGATGGAGAAGGGAGTCAACCAGGTAGTCGAAGGCAGGGAGTGGGGCGAGAGTCAATTTGAAGGGAGAAGTAGTAAGGGAGGCGGAAGGAAGTTACGCAGCAAGAAGAGTTTTTATATGTTTCCGTCTCTGGACATGGACTAGACTTTCCATTCCCTGAGGCCAATTCATTTCCCCTACGAGTCGCACACCTTCACTTGTCAACGCTTCGGCATTACCCCGCTAACAGGCTACATACAATCCATACTGAATAAATGCTAGGGCTGGCTTTTTCAGGATTAGTGTGATGGTTGTAGCAGGGGTGTTTATGTCGTCGATGGGTCTGTTAGATAATAAGATATTGCTTGAACGAATTTCAAATCCACACTCTGTACCTTGCCCCGGCCTGGAATTGATCTCTCGTCTTTTTTCTGACAGCAGGGATTCAAGCTGGAGAAAGGTAGGTAGGCAGGCAGGCAGGCAGGTAGGAAGGAAGATAGGCAGGTAGCAGGCAGGAAGGAAGGTAAGCAAACAGGGAAGAAATGTAGGAGGGAAGGTACACGGGAGAAGGTAGACAGGCAGGCAGGAGGGTAAACAGGCAGGCAGAATGGATGGTACGTAGTCAAGAAACAAGGTAGGGAGCCAGTGAGACAGGTATGCAAGGAAGAAGATGGGCAAACGAGGAGGAAGGTAGGCATTTTCCTACCTCCTCCCTCCCTCCTGCCTTTTTACCCATCCCCGCCCCGGAGGAGCTTGGGGACGGGTATTGTTTTCGCTCGGTTTGTTTGTCTGTCTGTCTGTCTGTCTGTTAACAACTTTACGCGAAAACTACTGGCGCAATTTTTACTAAAATTACAGGGATGATGGCTTATGGCCTTCTGATCACCTGATGATATTTTGGGCCAAATTGGGCCAAGGCCCAGACTGTAGGCCCCAAAAATGTAAATGTAAAATCGTTTTCTCGCCATAACTCCTTCCAAATTCGTCATATCGACATGAAACCAAAACCTAAAGATGCACCTTTCAAATCTGCATCCTATAACACGCCTCATTACACCAGGGGGGGTCCCCTTTCAGTTAGCGGTAAAGGGGGGGGGCAATGTCAGGTGGGTCGTTTTCTTTTCCTTTCATTCTCACTTGTTCCCTTCTTTCTCCCTTCATCCATTCCTTTCCGCTTCCTCATTTCCTTCTTCCCTTTTTCTTCCCTTCCTCCTCACCTCCATTCTTCCTTTCCTTCCTTCTTCCTTTCCTCATTTCTTCTTGTCCTCCCTTCCATCCTTCTCAACCCTTCTTCTTTTCTCCCCTGTCTTGTCCTCTCTTCTCTTCCCATCCTCCTTTTCTTCCTGATTTATTTTTCCTCTTCTTTCTGGTGCATTTTCTCTTCTCCCCATCTCTGCTATTATGCTCTCCTCCTTACTTGCCTCTCTTCATTATTCTCTTACTCCATTTCTCTCTTACTCTTCCTTTCTACCTTTCCTTTGTCTTTGCTCATCTTCCTCACTCAGTCACATGTTGCCGTCTTTAATTATTCTCCCTTCCCTTCTTCTTTCTTCTCCTCTTCCTTTCTTCCCTGCTTTCCCTCCTCCCTGCATCCCTTCTCCCCTCTTCTACCTATTTTTTTCTTTCTCTTCCCTCTTTCTCTTTCGTCCCTCCCTTCCTCTCTCTTCCCTTCCTGCGGTTGTTATGCATCATCCTTTCTCCACTGTTTTCAAGCAAATGATGTCATACTGTATTAATGGTATACTCTCTCTCTCTCTCTCTCTCATACACACACACACACACACACACACACACACACACACAAACATGAAATTTAGGAAGGCGATCATAAACATTCACTCATCTAACCTCTCCCTCCCCAACCCATGACCCCATACCGACCCATGTTGGATTCACCCTCCGGAAGATGGAATATATAGGTAGCCCAATGAATTGCTATAATCCTGTTGAAGCAAAGTACCCATAAAATTGAGTAAACACAATTTCAGTACGTTATCAAAACTATAAAATGGAAAATCAAAAGCTCTCGGGCCAAACTATATTACACAATTCACACTGAATATCTAGATCCCATAATAATTAATGTCTCCTCATGTTTTCTTGGTTTCACCGCCATATACCGGAATTTTGGAAGAACTCACTCATTATCCCAACTCTGCAGTCATACAAGCCACTCAACAGTTCACCCTACAGATCAGTATTTCTGCTCTGCACACCATACATCATCACAGAAAGACTTAGTTCGTTAGAATATCCCTCTAACCGAATATTAGCCAGGATTTTGTCTCAAACATTTAACGGACATAAACGTTTGTACACTAACTCAGTGAATTGTCGGTGGTCCCAGAAGGAATCGCCCCATCTAAGAACAAGACTGGTAGTAGTATTCATGTAGCCTACATAAACAAAGCTTTTATCGCAATGTTCGTCAGTCAGACTCAGATTACAAACATCCAGAGCGATGACAGGCGTGGTTAGCTTTCTTCATTCAGGCAAACTAGCCCACGTACTTAGCCAAAGTTCCAAACATTGACTATTTCACAGACTCTTTTCGCTTAAACTTTTTACTATTTTTTCTTCATAACCTACTCAGCCTTATTTCGTTTGTGACAGCCCTATCTTATAGTGACGATAAAGGAATAACCTTACAATACCCGGTACTTCAAAACTCACCATGTGGCAAACCAACCACTGCGTTACGCTTACTAGAACAGTGGCCACAGAGAACAGATTGATTGATTCACCTACGTAATCAACATGCACTTTCCTCACTCCAGACATTACTCTCACACTCTCAAGTCATTCAGTCACTTTCCTTACATGGACATGAAAACATTCGTGGATTTATTCTGGATACACACATAAGCCTTCTGCAGTACATTAACAAGAACAAAGCAAAAGCTTCTTACAATCCTTTGTTCTGAAAATAGTCATATGTGCGTCTGCGGATTACGTTGCCAACAGTCTATGCAGTATTCATTGTGGCAATGTAATTAAATTGCACAAGCACTTTCTGGCACAACACACAAAGTAACTTTAACAAGGAGCCAGAACCTTAATATCAGGATCGAGATATACGATCACATATCCAACAGGAAACAAAAGAATTTTAAGTCATGCATCGCAAAAACATGAGAATGACAATTCAGCGACTCAGCACAAATCTGTAACATTTGCAGTGACATGTTACACCAACACTCACCACAAAGAAATGAAGGCTGAACAACGACCCTACACAATACACAGTGGTTTGAGAACATCCCTCCCCCATCACCCAGCATTTCACCACACAAAATATATTCACAAACACATGGCCACCACAAACTGTCCTTCTCAGAGAGACGGGTTTACATAGTCTGACTACGAAATACAGAAACCATCCACCCTCTCTGCTCCAGTTCCAGTAACAAATACAAGTCATAAACTAGATCAAAAGTTCAAAGAAAGCACAACGACGTCATTGCAAAATTTTGACTTATGAAATTGACCTTCCATCAGCCTGCACCAGAATCAAAGATACATGTGCAGTGTATGTGGCAAGTTTGATCCAAATCGGATCAGGCATTCAGTAGATTACGTCGCTCCCTGAACTGTGACCTTGACCCATGACCTACTGTAGACCTATGATTGATCTGTACCAAAATCGATTCCAATATTCTTGATATATTTCATTATAATATTCATATCGATATACTGATACATACAGAGAAATGAACCTGATCACAGTAGCTACATCTTTGGGGTCACAACCAGTTCACTCTGCCCTCACTATATTCCAGCCTCTTACACCACAACTACACCTTATGCACCTTGTTCTCAAAGCAGAGCTAAACCTTCAGCATACCTTAACTAGATCAAAGGAGCTTAGGGAGCACAGCGATGTGGCGCCCGAAGTTTAAGCTTCACCCATGAACTTGATCTTTGAGGGATCTGCTCCAAAATGCTCGTAGAATCGCTATTTCCCAGACCCACACACCATTTGTATGTCGATTCTGATTCATCTCCGATCAGCCCCTGGAACAAGCACCGCTGTACCCTACATTCCTTGCCCTACAGTCATTATACTTGTATAATTAAATTTGTCCTTCCATTCTCCCTTCAAAAAGTCTTCAGACCATCATACCTGTACTTCTTCTACCCTCCTTGTCAGTACTTCATAGCCCTCCCTACCAACACTTTTCAATTCCTCCTGCCAGTATATCTTCACTTCCTCCTACCAGTACTACTTCTGATCTCCCTATCAGTACTTCTTCAGAACTTCTTACCAATACATATTCAACCCTGCTTTCCTCCCTCTGACTTTTATGCCAAGACGACGGTAAACTGAAGGCGTACAGACTCACAAAACAGATATCAAAGCCATAGATTACTTTAAAATTACGGCATGGATAGGATCATAGGTTTGTTAACGTTGCTGTCTTTTAAAACCCGTTATACTCATTCGTATAACCTGTTAAGCTAGTCTCATCACAACGACACTGATTAGGAAGAATGATTTCAAATGGTTAAGTATTTTCCTAGAGAAGTGCTTCTTGCCGGGGTATTACAGCAAGCATGCGATATTTTCAGCATTTTGATGTGTCATTTACAAAGCATCTTCGGTCTTCAGAATTATCCTTTTTCTATAAGCAAATGGGATCACAAGCAAATGGGACGAAGCTCGATGAAAAATTATGCAGTATAAAGTTCTTTTGCTATTTCCAAAATGCAGAACTACCATTATCGTTAAACTTTTACTTTTGCTACACTCATATATCCTGAATTGAAACCTTGTATTTTTCCGTCATTCATATCTTTGAGAATTTCTATAAATAACCTTGGCAACAGACATGCTTGCTATCCATTTTCTTGGAGGCAATACACCTTCTGTTGTTTGCATCTCCTAACGCCTTGTAACTTTTTTCTCTTCCTCCTCACTCCAGTAACTCACCTTTCCTTGCTACCTCCCCCCTCCCCTCTTGGCCAGTTATTCATCAAACCACAGCTCCCCATCCCCCTTCAATATTCTTTCACAGGTAAAGGTTGCGGCAGCGGCACGTAACATATCCTCATTACTGGCTTTCTTTAAAATTCATCTGCCATCTACGGGTGAAGTTTATTTTTACCTTCTGATATGGAAGCTACTAATGAAATGAATATCTTACTTGGGGAGTACCTTATAATTCCCCTACGTTCTGCATAAATCCGCATATACTATAGTCCACTGTTGTACCGAATCTTCTCGAATGGAGAGACGGAATTTACCTTTTCTTATGCTGGCTAAGTACTTGTATGAATGAGAAAATTGTGTGTGGGGGGGTGGGGGGTATGTGTGGGTGTGTGGGGATGTGTGGGTATGTGGGGGTGTGTGGGGGGGTGGGGGGGTGGATGTGCGTGCGTGTAGAGAAGTGCATGTGAAGTCGAGGCGTTGAATTTTCCATATTGATGTGCATCAGTTTCTGTATTATATCATCGGTACTAACCAGCTGGGTGCGAATGTATGCTAGCATCTGAAAGAACATACTACCATCACCCACGATGAATATCCACCACGGATGGAAACTCCATAGTTGGAAAGCGATAACCATTGGAACGCAGTAATCACTGAAACAGCTAACGGTGTTACACCTGCGCTCGCAATAGCAAGACAGGTGTCAGAGTTTATTCGTGGTGTGTATGTGTGTGTGTGTGTGTGTGTGTGGGTGTGGGTGTGGGTGTGAACAAAAGTACTCATTTTTTTGGGGGGAGGGGGCATTTCAAATATACTTGGTAGAAAGGTTAAGGGTCAGTCACGAGGTTCACCTATTGTTTCTTATAACAATCGGTCAAAGGTCAAGGTAACATGATAAAATCAACTCAAACAGTGTTTATGTGATTTAGACCAAATTAGCCGAAAGGGCTGAAGGTACGGGAAAAATAAGATTCGATTTTATGAACAATCAGTCAAAGATCATGTTCACAGGGCAAGATCAAAGTTCGATCCGTTTGTGTGTTTTAGAATAGGATGACTAACAGCTGAAATTTGGGCCAAATTTTCTGGAAGTGCTAAGGATAAGCCAAAAAGTTAACTATTGTTTTTAGAACAGGCCAAAGGTCAAGGAAACATGGCGAGAGATTTTAAGCAGTTTTTATCCGATTTGGACAAAACGTCATGGAACGGCTGAAAGGATGAAAGTCGAATGTCAAAGTCTCAGGAAAGGACAAGTTTCATAATGGCACTGCAAGACCATCCGAAACAGACTAAACTTTGTGGAAGGGCTCAGGATAAATAAAGGGTGAAGGGCTTTGAGATTATGACAAATCTATCAAAAATCACGGTCACAGAGAAAGGTAAACTGCTCGACTATATGAATGATGCAGTTTTTATTCGATTTGGACCATGTCAACCAGAAAGACAGAGGGTCAACCACGAATAAAATGGCGCGATTACCAGATATACAGGTCACAAGTTGAGGCCAGCTAGAACAGTCCTGGCCCGATTTGGATCAAATCTGGCTGAAGAGTTGAGACTCAGGTAAAAATGAAATAATTTTAATTTGACAACAATTTGTACACGGTCAAGGTCATAGGGCAAACAAATATTCGGTTCTTGGACCATTTTTGTGGCGCGAGTGTTGCACTCTCAGAAAGCTCCTTCTTCTCTGTATATTAGTTACCACTTCAACCTAACCATACTAAGGCTCCTACAATAATCAGTGCATCGTGACTTATCGATATGTATGTAATACAGCATAAAATATCTTAATTCCATGTATGGTTCCAAAATCACAGAATACCTTAGCTTACTTTCGCCTTACATGTATCTTAACTCCTTCACTCGAGAACGTCTTTTATTAACTTTAAAGTCAATTCCGGATGACTTTATTAACCTTAGAAATGACTTTTATTAATGAAGGTGTTGATTACAGCTGTTTAAGGCCCACCACTTAGAATATTTTCCAACCTGTATGTTGTCTAGAAGTTAAAAAAAAATAAAAGAAAGGCGTCGTCATGGTGAAGGGGTTAATGTAAACTAACCTAACGAAGCATATCCGTAGTGCCAAATGCACTACTTGATTCTTTTCTCCATTTCACTCCTCCTCTTCTCCCATTTATTTTCTGTCTCTCCCTTCTCTTAAGTTCCCTCCTCCTTTCCTCCAGTTTCCCTTCCTACAATTTATTCCCTATTTCTCCCTTCCAGTTAATTCTTGCTGCATACCTAACCCACAGTTTTTCACCTTCCTTCCCTTATTTTCTTCATTTTCTCCTCTTTCTCTCCCTCCGTCTCTCTTTCCTTTCTCACCCTGCCTCCAGTGCTCCATTCTTTTTATCCATCCCTTCATCTCTCCCTCGTTCCATGTCTTCCCTCTTTCCCTCCCTTCATCATCTTTCATCTCATTCTTTCTCTCTCACTCTCCAACTCTGCCATCTTTTTTCTCCCCTTCTTCCATCTGCCATTTCGTATTTCCCTCCTCCTCCCACTTTTCCTCTCTTTCCTCTGTTTCTTCCTTCATATTTCCCTTCCATGCGTTTGCATATATTCTCTCCTTCCTTCCACCACTTCATCTTTCTCCCCATCCTTCCATCTGTTCATCTTTCTCTTCACCTTCCCATCCCTTCATCTTTTTCTCCCTCCTCCTATCTCTCCCTTCATTTTCTTCCTTCCTCCTTTTTTTCCCTTCTCTCCTTTCTTCCATCGTTTCTTTCTCTCTCTCCTTTTATCTCCATTCCTTTTCTCTCTGCCACCATCTCTTCTTTCTTTCCCTCCCTTCCTCATTCTTCCTCTTCATTCTCTCCCATTCTGCATCCCTCCTTAATTTCCTCCTTTGCTCTTCCCCACTCTTTTTCCATTCAGCTTTCTCCTTTACCTAGATCCTCCCTTTTCTCTAGGTTTCCCTTTTCACTCCATCGCTCCCCTCTTTTCACCTCTCCTTTTTTTCCCCTATCCACCCTATCCATCACTTCCTCGTCTCTCGCTTTTCCGCGTATTCCCACAGTCTACCCTCCCTTTTCTCTCCCTCTGCCTCCTTTTCTCTTCACTTCTCCCTGTCTTTCTTTCCGCATCTTCTTTATTTTGTATTCATCTCTCCGTTCATTTATTTTCACTCCTCTGCCCTTTTTCTTTTTTTTAATTTATCATTTCCTTCATTACTCTCAACCTCTTTCGACAATTATTTCTCCTTCACAGTCTTCCATTTCTTTCCCTAATTCCTATCTGTTCTCTCCTCATTTACCTCATTTTCTCTCGATACTCCCCTTCTATTTTCTCTCCATCCCCCCCAGCTTTCCTCTCCTCTTCTTATTTGTTCTCCCCATTCCCATCTGTTCTCTCCACCTCCCTGCATCTCTGTTATCACCTGTGTTGATCCCATAGATAAGAAGGAGCCTACCTTATATACGTCCTCTAATTTCCTTATCTCCGTGTCTTACTTTCTGTCACTCTCCCTCCACCCCCCATTTTTTTTACTAATCACATCACCTCTCTCTCTCTCTCTCTCTCTCTCTCTCTCTCTCTCTCGGGGTGAGCAAAAGTTACCCTCAGTTTTTATAATCAGCTTTCATTTCATATCGATAAGCTTAATACCTGTAGTATCAGGCTCTTAGAAACTGTCATTGAAATTAAAATCGTTAGTCATTAAAAAAAAATGTAAGTTAATGTGCATTACCCAATGTGAATTTAGGACACGAATATCATGCCTAATCACTTTGCTACAATATTACTATAAAAAATAAATAAATAAATAAAATAAACTGTTCGCTCAGCTGCAGATCACTAGACCTAACTTTTCTAAACAAAACATTGATCACGTGGTCCGTGGTTGATTATTACTCAGAGATTTAGAATTTGGAATGACAGGTAATATTAGATACTACTGGACAGCTGGCTCTACTAAAGGCGACAGAGTTAAAGGCAGTGCTGAATAACCATCGTTCGTTGTGTGAGAAGAGTGCCATAGAGATTAGTTCTAAGGCCACTTCTTTTCACGATGTTCAGAAACAGCATTGACACAGGATCAGTTAAGTTTGTATTAAAATTTGCATATTAAATGGAAATGCTTCTCTGAGTGAAAATGCATTAATATTATTGGTGGTAGATTGGGGCGCTCACCATCGACTCACTCGATTTAGTGCTGCTTTGGGTGTCTGCCCTTTTCTCTCTTCCTTCCTTCCTCTTCTGTCTTTCCTTCATTCTTTCCTCTTCCTACGGGTGACTCTACACAAAGTGACAAGCCAAATGGTTTCCTATACACCAGGAAACCATTTAGTGTGCTGGGTGGTTACCAAGTAACCAAATTATGGCACCTGGTGGTTTAGTGGATAATTAAAGCGCTCCAATCGGTTTGATCCTGTGTAGGTTTATATCCAAGGAGTGGTTGGGGTTCATTGCTCACGAAATGCGACTCAGGGATGAGCGAGGCTGGTCATTCTCATCTTAAATGTCAGGACCAACTTGTCTAGCCCAGGGCTCCTATGCTCCTGATGGAGCAACAAATGATTGGATGATGGATGGATGGATGGATAACTTTGCTACAAGAATTAAGTATAACTGCAGAAAGGTTATTTCAAAGGCAAAAGATGTTGAATGTAGAGATATGTTAAGAATTACACATCGGATGTCGAAGTAAGAAGTTTGAATACTATAGTAGGGAAGACAGAAATTAAGTGTTACCTATCCTGGGGTGACAGTTTCCAGGGAGTTAACGTTTTCCCAATGATGTTATGAATCCGCGCGCGCATCCCTGGTTACCTTATCCCGATTTTTCTTTATTCGTTAGATCTTTCTCTCCCTCTAGTGTTCCCAACCCTTGCACCTCACTCCAAGCCTGTGCTTTTGCTCTTGCCATTGTTTTCTTTACTTCTCTACTTGCCGGCCTATTGATATCTCTGTCATCCTGTCGTCTCAATGTATCCCACTTCTTACCATCCTTTTAGCCCCTGTTCTTCTTGCACTTCCCTGTTCCACCACCACGGCTCCTTTTCCCCAGGGTGTCTCCTACCAGTTGACATACCAAAACCTCCTTCCCATTCTCATTATCACCCGGCTGTTTTCCTCCTACCACTCCTGCACCCCTTCCAGTGGACTAACTGCACTCAGATCTTTCTCCTTAAACTCAGATCCTCCTCCTTCAACCTCCACCACTTTATTCTGGGTGTCCTATGTTCCGGTTTCCTTCTCTTGCCACTCTCCATTTCAAAGTCCACCACTACTGGTCTGTGTTGTGTTGCCACACTTTCCCTGTTTATGGTCTTGCAATTCTTAACCGCTTCCAGATGGCACCTCCTGCACATTAGGAAGTCTGTTTGACTTTCTCTTTCTGCACTCCTGTAGGAAAAAAAAAAGTTTGCTTTCCTCTCAAAAAAAGTGTTGGCAATCATCAACTCAAATATCAGTGCAAAATCTACTGTTTTCTCTCCCTCCTCATTCCACTTCCCACACCTCAACCACCATCCACACTCCCAATCCCCTCTCCGCTTCTCACCACGTGTCCATTCAAGTCTCCACCTAGAATTTTTTTCTCCCTCCAGTGTTGCTCTAAACTCTTGAGCCTTATGATTTCAAAAGACGTTCTTCTCCTCCTCTTCACAGCCAACCTGGGAAGCATATGCACGTGGTGTCAACGAGTGTCTCATTCAGGCCTAGATTGAAGTTCATCACGGTCACTTCTCCTGCTCACAGTCATAATTTTAATAGTAAGTGCCTTGGATAACACTATCCCTGAGCCATTCCTCCCTTTCTCACCTGCCCCACTACAGAACAACTTTCATCCACCTCCCAACTCTCATCTAGTTTCCTGTACACACAGCACTCCCACCTTCCTCTTCTGCATCAAATCAGCTAGCTCCATTCCATTCATGGCCCCACATTCAGAGTTCCCTCTTTCACTCAGGCTATCTTCTTTAACTGGGCCCACCGATGACCTGGTAGCCCTTGCCCACTTCCCGCAGGGGTCAGGCGAGACCCTTCATGTCGTTTGTGGATACCACCTAGCAGTTCTTAATGCTATGCTGCTCTGAGTTGACATTTTTTGTTTGGGACGGTTTTACAGCCAACCCTCCCTATTTACCCAGACTTGGGTCTAGCACTGAGTTCGGTGTCTTGACTTTCCCCCCCCCCCCCCCATCAGTGGGTGTAGGATTGCTTTTAGTCTGGATTCTTCCAATATGACCCCACTCAGTCGAGGCAACAGTCACCATTAAACACATTTATTTACCACAATATTTACCGTCTAACTTAGTAAAATATCTCCCAAGTTACAGGAAAACATTTTCTTTCCTCTTAGGATCGCTTTCTATATAACTTCGGAAATTTCATAACAAGTCTTCCTCGGAACTTTGCTTTGTACATTACACGCAATATCATTTTTTTATGCTATTGATGCAAACTATGTTGATATCAAAACGACATAAATATCACAGTAGACAATGTCAGTGTGTAATATCTAAAATACATCTCTACAAAAGACGAACTCAACTCCTCTGTGAAGCCTCTAATGCCTCCTATAAACGACCTTATAGTGTTAAATCGACGAAAGTAGCACTGCAGGATGTTAGTGGATGGTGGAAGCCAGCCCCATTTTACTATTAATTTACATGTATTTTGTTAGTTTGTATTTTGTAATGATGTGCATGTAACAGACAGTATTAAAACATAAGGTATTACGATCTAATGTTCACAGTACATTAGCCGATGAAAAAGGATTACACAGTGAAGGGGTGGGTAGGGAAAGCTATGAAGAATAATAATGCCACATGCCACTGGTATTTGTGTTTATTGGTCCTACGTGCCGCCCCCCCCATCCCTTTCTCTCTCAGACTCTCTCTCTCTCTCTCTCTCTCTCTCTCTCTCTCCTTTCAAGTTATTTTTACGTCTGCGAAGGAGGTTATGTTTTATCTCGCATTGGTTTGTCTTTGTGTTTGTCTGTTAGCAGGATTACCCAGAGAGTTAAGACCGGATTTTGATGAAATTTTGTGGAAGAGTGTGCCATGGACCAAGGAAGAAATGATTAAATTTTGGGCTGGATCGGGATCCGGAGTATCCCGCACAATATCTACGAAAGTTCTGAATGAATTTCAATGAAATGTTGTGGAAAGGCGGGCCATGGACCAAGAAAGAATTTACTAAATTTGGTGGAGGATCCGGATCCGAATCCGGATCCTAGATCCACGGATCCGGACCCCGGACTAATCAAAAAGTTATGAACGGATTTTGATGAAATTTTGTGGAAGGGTGGACCATGGGCCAAGGAAGAAATGGTTAAATTTGGAGGCGGATCCGGATCAGAATCCTTTTTAATGGCAATGACTGGCGGAGGTATGCGGTCCCTGAGTGTTTTTTAGTTTCATCATGATTCATTGGTTTGCCCCACATCACTATTTTTTTTATTTATCTCTCCACCTCCTTTATACTTTCCTCTTTGTGCCGTTGATTTTCAGGCTATTTAGTTGCTTTTTACTCCTCTTGCTTCCTTCCCTTTGCTCTTCTCTGTTCCATATTTTCCGTCTTCGCACCTCTTATTTTCCCTCGGACGTTACCTCTTCTCTCTGTGTTTCTTCCTTCTCTCTTCCTGTCTGAGTTCTTTCACAGCGTATTATTCACTACTTATTTTATGCGTCCTTCTCACTTATTTATCTGTTTTGTTCTGCCTTAACATCTATATCCTTCGTTTGTTCCCTCTGTCTTTGCTGTTCCTTTTTCTTAATGCTCTTGCTTCATTCCGCCTTCTTTTTCCCTTTCTCCTCTTCCTTTCCTTCCTACTTTCACATCTTCCCTCTTCCATGTCTTCCTCCTCTTCCGTCCCTAATTTCATCATCTTTTTCTTTCCTCCCATCCCTATTTCCCTTCTCCTCTTCCCTCTGTCTCTTTCTTGTTTCCTTGTCTCCTTTTCTTACTTCCTCTTCCTCTTTCTCCTACCGAAACTGGGACGCAGAAATACCCTCGGATGTCATCTATGTCGTGCCTTGCCTTCCCTCTCTGACTCTCATTGTTATGTCTTGAGGGAGTAAGGCTAAACTTAGCACACACAGAGCGGGAAAGCAGGGTGTCCACGAGCCTTAACACACCATTCTTCGGAGGTTGATTCATGGGGTTCATTGAGGGACTGAGGCCTAATGTGTGTCATTCAGGCATGCAGCGTGTCTGAAAACTACAAGTCTGCTCTTTAACACTGTCTTACTAAGTTGAAAAATCAAAGAGAATTCTACTTCCATAGTTTACTTCACAGTTAATATCTCTCATCATTCACCAAACATTACACCAAGTGATATACAAGAATTTTAACCATTTAATGAAACACTTACTTATTCAAAATTAACTCTCACAGACCCTAAAACACTTCACTCTACTCTGTTATATACCTTTACTCCAGACCGAATCAAAACCAGCTCCCTCTGTCACCTTCTCTAAACCGTTAAGTTTAATCACTATTTTACACTTTTTAATATCCTGACATAATCTTCTAACAATCACCTCTGTACACACATAGCCGACGTACTTCTCTCCTTTGGCTTCCTTGGTAATCTCACTGATCATTTCACTTACTACTTTTCTTCTATCTTATTCTGACTCCTACCCTGATCTCTCCCAGTACTTTTCCTACTAATATACCCCTTGCATGCATGGCATGCCGCGCCCTGTGGGCTACCCAGAGTGAGTAACCTACGCTTATTTGTTAACTAGCCTACCACCACACTACAAACTCCTTTTTCTATTCGTTACTAACTCTTTGCAACACCTATTGTTATTTCCTTATTTGTTAAACCAATTTCCAATCACGCCACAAACTCTCTTATTATTTGCCAATTATATCCTTAATCACGCCTTAGAGTGCTTCCTGTTTGTTACAGTATTCAATCTCCTCCTCTAAAACACACCCCTTTTCACTATTTCTGTTAGCACTTTGAGGAGACCACCTACTGTGTCGTCTACTGTTCCATGAAACAGTCTTCCAGCCTCTTACACTTCTTAGGTGACACAAGACCCATAATGATCTCGCCCCTTCACCTGTACAAAGGTTCTTCCATGTAGGCTGACCAACCCAGAATAAAACAAATCAAATGTTCACAACTTTCTTTAAGCCAACAGATCCAACGTATTTTTCCAATTCGTCTTTGTTCAAATTTCCACTTTATTAGTACAGTTTCGTGCGTATTGCCCACCTTTGTGTTTATTTCACTTCACTTTTGGTATCTTCATAATTGTTCGTCACGTCATCGTTTTTCACGTTTCACGTTTGCTGCATATTACGGAGTATGGGACTAAGGTGCACGTGCCATTACCCGCCGCCGCGGAAAAGGGTTAAGTGCCGGAGGTCATATGTCCCATGGAGCACCTCTCTAACAAAAAAACTTATTCCTTCTCTTCCTCTCCAAACACTTGATACTTTTCTCCCCATCTGTGAGCACCGCATCTACCTAGATTTCCAGAACACGATTGATAAGGTCACCCATCTAAGACTACTAGGAAAACTAAAAACCCACGGCCTCACTAACAAATTATGTTCATGGACTAATGATTGATTCACAAATCGCAAGTAGCTTTTGGTGATTAATGGCAACTCATCGGACTGGCTAGAAGTAACAAGTGGCGTTCCTCAGTAGTCAGTTGAAGGACCATTTCTTTTTACCATAGCCCACATATCAGTGATCTAGAGAAAGGACTTGTCTCTTAAGTAACGAAATTTGTAGATGACAAGAAGTTTAGAGGCAAAATAATTACGAGAGCAGACATTGAACCTGTACAAAGTGACTAGGATTAGTTAATAAGCTGGAACGAGAATGACAGATGAAATTTCATGTAGGTAAATGTAATGCACTTAGGCGACAGAAACCTTAGATATGATATACAATCAACTGAGAAATGAGCAGCCAGACACGACCCGGCCCCTCCCGACACTCCATGGCCCGACCGCAATGGTTTTGTGAGGATAATAACTTTTCTACTATGTGAGATAAATAGAGATGCTTTCAACAGCTAGCAGACACATTCGGTAAATTTTGTTTTTAGCTGTACACTTACTCATGAGACCAAAGAAATCACTTAGAATCCAAGCTTTTCAAGGGAATGTACAGAGGGCTTCAATTGATATGCTCCACTGTGAAATCGAATTAAAAATGATTTCCTGCTGTAACACGGTTTTTTCTTCCATGATTTCTAACAATCAAATATCAGATATTACACTCATGATTTTACATGAACGTTTTTCTATTTTCAGGGGTGAAATCAGCATGGGTAATCGCCCCATTTCTGGTTTTTATCATTCAATCAATAGCTAAGCATTTACCAACGCAGTTGGGTGACACGGCAAGTCGGGAACAGCGAAATTAACATTGTGCGTGTGATAAATGCTACGGTGCCTCGCTGTCTATGTTACAGGGAATATGTGTAACCACTGATTTCATGAAATCCTCAGTGAGTTCGTGAAATGGGTTTAAATTAGGATGGATTAAGGTTAGGTTGTGGTTAGGTTAGGCTGAGATAATCTAGGTTAAGTTTAGGTTAGGTTAGCCTAGGTTAGTTGGGTTAGGTTGGGTTAATTTATATGAATGCTAAGTTATGTTAAGCATTCATATAATTTATCCTAACCTAACCCAACCTAACTAACCTAGCCTAACCTAACCTAAACTTAACCTAGATTATCCCAGCCTAACCTAACTGCAGCCTATATTAACCTAACGTTAATTAACCCAATGTTAATTAACCCATCCTTATCAAAACTCATTTCACGAATTCACTAGGGATTTCATGAAATCACTGGTTACACAAATTCCCTCTAACATAAACACATCCTGCGCCCGGAATACTTACGCGTTGTCGTAAACACGTGCCAGCTTCTGTTGCAGGGGCGTGCTGAGCCGCTGTATGCTGAAACGTTCTTGATGGTTACCATGGCAACCACCGAACTAAATACTCTTTATCTAAATTCGGGACAAACTCGGCAGTTCCACTTTTGTTATATGAGACTTAGTGACCGGCGATTACTCGAGTCAGGTTTTATACTGTGGTTTATCTGTTTTGCTGTTGCTGTTATTCATCACATATTGTTTTTGCTGTTTTTTGACAATAATTATGTTGCAGGTTTGCACCAAGATGAGATTATGATGATAGGCTTAGGTACAATCGCTCGCTCGTTCGCCACGCGTTCACAAAGCTCACTTTACTGGTATTAGTTAATGTCAGTAACGACCCTAAAAACTCAAAACATTGTATAGCGGCCAGCAACAAGGCAAACAAAATGCTCGACATCAGTGCAAGGAACTTCGGTCATAAAACGCCCGATGTAATCTCCAAGCTGTATGTCATTATTTAGACCACATTTAGAGTAGCATGTGCAGCAATGTTCCCGAAACTTATTATGGACAAGGACAGATTCGAGACTTCAGCGAAGACCATAGAAATGATCCCGTTGCTGCGAAATTTATGCTACGAAGAGTGACTAAAGAAACTAAATATGTTTTATCTAAAAACGCGAAGACACAGAAGAGATCTGATACAAGTATTTAATATTCTTAACAAATTTGACGATGTTAGATACGATAATTTGTCCGAAGTACAGAATGATACAGTGACTAGAAATAATGGAGTGAAACTTAAAAGCGTGAGATACAACACTAATATAGGGAAAAGTTTAAATATTTGCGTAGTAGAACATTGGGATAGGTTACAAGCAACAATAATGGGTGCAAAAACTGTTATTACGTTTAAAATTCCGATAGAAAAATATCTTGAGACTATAGCTTATAGCTAACTGAGTCCTGTTTATTTCCAGGCTGAAATGTATCGGCAACTGAATGAGAACATTCGGTGACTGTGTACATTCCTTCTTTTACAGATCTGTAGAACAGATATTGCATCATGCGTAGTCGTTTCTCTTCTGCGTCTCTTGTATAATTTTCATGTTATTCTTTCTAACAAGTGTTCTTTTTTTTTTCTTATTCCTGCCGGTTTAACCGGATGCTGTGGTGCATTGGGGAGAAACTTCCTTTTTTCTTTTTTTTTTCTCTTGCACGTTAGTTAGATCTTAGTTGAATTAGCCTTTATGCAACAGATAACCTCGTAATGGACCAACAAGTTTCCTGTTATCTGTACTTCTTATGTACTCGCTTGTTCCTCTATGTACTACTACAGAGCATCTTTCCTCCACCACTACTTCCTTTATTCCTCTCTCCTCCACTAATTCCTCTCTTTTCTCCCCCTTTCCATTTTCCATTTTTATTTTCTCAACTTCCTTCCTTCTTTCCTTCTTTACTTCTACCACATCACACCCTCCATTATTATTTCCTTTTCCTCCTTCCCTTACTTTCATTGTCCCTTTTTCTTCTCTATATCTTGCTTCCTTCTTCCTCCTTAGCCTTCATCTCTCTCACTCCATCGTCCGCTACTTTTTATCTTCATTCTGCCTGTCCATCCACTTTTCTTTCCTTCTTTTCCTTTCATCCATCCGCCCTTCCTCCCCTCTCTCCTTCCTAGTTTCCCTTATCTTTCTCCCTCCTCCTCCTTCCATCCTTCCCATCTCCCTTCCTCCTCTCTCCCATCATTCTTTCCTTCCCTCCATTTTCATCATCATCTTCCTCCTCCTCCTCCTCCTCTGCCCACAATTCCTTCCATTCCTTCTTTCCCTCCCATTCTCCTTCCTTCTCTTCTTTGTTCTTTTTACCATTCATCCATCCGCCCTTCCTCCCCTCTCTCCTTCCTAGTTTCCCTTATCTTTCTCCCTCCTCCTCCTTCCATCCTTCCCATCTCCCTTCCTCCTCTCTCCCATCATCCTTTTCTTCCCTCCATCCCTTTTTCTCTCCTTCCATTATTCTACCATCTCGCGTCCCTCCTTCAGTCCTTCCACTCTTCCATTCTTTCCTCCCCTCTTCCTTCACTACTCGTCAATCCTTCCCTCTCTCCCTTCCCCCTTCTCCCCTTCCTTCTTTCCCTCCTTCCACCAGCATTCCATGTTTTAATCCTTCAATCCCTCCTCCCCTCACTTCCTCTTTCCCTTTTCCATCCACTGCTCTTCCATTCTTCTCCCTCCCACCCTTCCTTCTTTTCATACTCTTCCTCCCTTCTTCCCTCCGTCACTCATCCAGCCTTCCCTCTTTCCTTGCTTCCTATCACAGTCCTTATATCCTTCCCTCACTTCCTTCTTCCTTCCACCACTCTTCTCAACTTCCTTCTATCCCTCCTTATTATCACAGCTCTTCCATCCATCCTTCCCTCCCACTCTCACTTCCCTCCCTCCCTGCCTCCATCTTTTCCCTCCCACCTCCAATACTTACAGCGAGACTCAATATTTCCTCGGCCTGTTTTCTGACATAATACTAAGTGTTTTCCTGTTCACTGGAGAGAACTTGGGGCTTCAGCACCGAGGGAGTGGGTAAGGAAGGAGGAGGAGGAGGAAGGAATTGTGAGCGGAAAAGGAGGAGGAGGAAGGAATTGTGGGCAGAGGAGGAGGAGGAGGAGGAGGAAGATGATGATGAAAATGAAAAGGATGAGTGTGAGAAAAGGGAGGAGAGGAGGAGGAGGAATTAGGAGAGGAAGAGGAGGAGGAGAAGGAACTTGTGAAGAAGAATGGAGCAGATAGGAAGTAAAAGAGAGAAGGAAATGAGAGAAAAGAAAAAGAAAGGAAAATAATGAAAACGACCAGGGAGGAAATGGAAGAAGGGAGAAAAGTATAGAAGAAATAGACAAAGGGAAAGGATAAGCAGAATTAAGATAGTAATGGAGGAGGAGAAGGAGGAGGAGGAAGAGGAGGAGGATGCAAATAGTAACAAAGACGGAAGAGCAAAGAACAGGTGAGGTTATGTGAGAAGAAGGAAGAAAGATTGCCAAAGGAAGGATGAGGTGATGGAAAGTGATAAAATGGGTGGATTGGTAAAAGTTATAAAGGAGATTAAGAAGTTTAGGTGGTGAAGATGATCGCACCATTCGATAACGGTGCAGGTAACCGAAGTGAGTGCGAAGTTGATCATGGAATTTGGCCGCTGAAAGTTATGGGGATGGTGTATGGAAAAATAGTGGTCACGAGGGTTAGAATATAGGGTGCATAATAAGCAGAGTGGTTTTAGGAGTGGTCGGGACACGTGGATCAAATAATTACACTAAGGCAGAGTGGAGAAAAGTTCTGAGAAAAAATACAAGGTACTCATAACTTTTATGGATCTGGAAAAAATATATACTGTGAACAAGGAGAACTAATAAAACGTATTGCACATTTATTGTGTGAAGAAAAACTGTTGAATACTATAAAGAATTTTAATAACGGACATGAAACTTGTGAGAGTAAATGGCTATTTAAGTGATTGGGACAGTATCAGTACTGGAGTGAGACAAAGGTGTGTGATGTCTGTGCGACTGTTAATTTATATGGATGGGATTAGGACACGTCAAAACTCAAGCTGTCTAGACAGGAGACAAACTGGGCAGTAAAAGATAATGCTACAGCTCTGGATCCTTTCCGTAACACTTTTTCATGACTAGCATCGTAATTTGTTGCTAATGTCTTGTTACATTTCAGAATTCAAGATGGAGAGATCGCAATTTTTGGCCAAGTTGGAGAAAAAGGAGTGTTGTTCTGGGCTGTTAATGTCTGCAAGCCACAAGGTTTGAAAATGAATATAGGAAAAGTGATGGTTGTTGAGACAAAAGGAAAATTACAGTGTACAATGTGGGTCAGTGGAGATAGGCTGAAAGTTGTGGAAAAGTCTGGCAGTTCAGTACAATAAATAAATAAAAAGTTAAGAGAAACGTGTGAAGGCAGAGACGGATAGAGTTATGGGGGTCCTGGGGCACAGCATCTTGTGGAGGTCTCTTTACACTAATGGCGGCAGAGCTCGCTAGTGTAAACACTCACCGCATTTTTAAGCTAGCCTATACAGTACGCATAACAGTGTCTGCTGCTCTTTCCTTTTAGGATCACTGTGTGTTGTGAGGACCCCTTTTGTGTGGGGGCTCCAGGGCTATAGCCCCCCACCCCCACCCTTTAATCCAGCCTTATGTGAAGGACGTGGAGATACTATGACTCAAGGAAACAAACTGACTGATGCTATTGAGGTCTTTATATGGGAGAGGCCCGTGTACAGTGAGAGTAAGTGGACTGCATGAAAGTGTATTAGCGTATGGATCTAAGATCTCGGAAGTACTTGGATATCACAAATCGAGAGTGAGGCCAGTAGAAATGGGTTTATGAAGAAATTCGACGACTGGGTAGGATAAATAAAACAGTAACTGTATAGATTTGTAAATTATATATAGTAAAAACGAACTGATAAAAGGGTGCAATAGGATGTACTAAGACAGTATGGTTGTGAATAGAGTAGTGAGATGGGTGCGTATAAATGAGTCTGAAGTCAGGAAGAACTGTGGTAGGCCCAGAGGAGACAGATGAGCAATTTTAATAATCGTGCTAATAAGTGAGGCAGGAAGGTAGTAAAAGAATAGAAGGCCAAGAAGAATGGTTGGATGAAGTACGTTTTGAGATGCACATTGCTACTTTTTTTTCTGAACTTGGCAGTCGAGGGCCTGGTCCCAGTCCAGCAAACATAATGAAGCACAGTATTGCGTCCTTTTCTGTACCTATTCCAGAATTTCCCATCATACGAATTTGTGGGAAAGTGGGTTAGAATGATTAAATAAATAAAGCCGTATTTATCTATCTTTATCCTTCAGTTCCCTCATGCGTCTCTCTCTCTGCCTTCTCAATATATTTACCTCCTCAAAATCTATCTTTTCCCCCATCTTTCTTCACTCAGTCCACCCTTATGTCACTACTTCATCGTTTCCCCATTGCTTGCATCTGCATTTTTTTCTCTATTTCGTTTTCGTGGTAGTTCTGTTTTAATGTCTCTTATTTTCATTGTTTCAGATACTTATTCACCCGATACACAATTGTGGAAATATGATGATGATGATGATGGTGATGATGATTAACCCCCTTCGCATCCTTCAGCCCGTCCTTCAATCTTCCATGTTTTTTGTTTTTTTTATTATTTTTATACTATTTATCAATACTGATTTGTGACCTTGAAAGAAATATGTGTAAAGGAGAAGCATCACGCTGCCTATGTTCGAGCTCCATACACACTCTGGCCGACTTGTATGCAGTTTGTACAAGAAGCCTTGGCTTCAATAACCCACGCATGCTCAGTTTTGCCTGATCATGCCTTTTTGTGCAGGTGACCTCAGCGTTAAGAATGCAATATAACTGGATCAGCATTGCTTGTCCGATATAAGTGTACAAGAAACTGTACAACTGCGTGTAGATGCGCAAGCAAGCACACACGAATGAGATTATATTGGCATGCAGATTTCTTTGATATATATGGTACATTGCTGATATCATTACATCTGTGGAAATTTTTTAGGAAGCAGCTTTTCCAGATGAATATTATTGATGGTAATATATTGATTATCGACATTCATAGTCACAGACACATGCGCATATACAGTATAAAAAAGGTGCATTTATAGATCCTTGCAGCCACAGAAATCAATCTATAGCTAGACACCATAATCCTGTAAGGGGTGGCCTTTTGTCTTTGAGTTAGTTGTTTTACGGGGAGGGGCACTAACCCTCCGCCAACCCACTTGCTGACACGTAGGGAACACTAATGGGTTGGTTGTATGGTTCCCATCCAGCGTCGTAAATGGATTCCTGATTTACAGGAAACCATTAGGCTTGTCACTCAATTTAAAGCCACCTGAAAAGGAGAGAAGAGTAATAAAAAGTAGCAGGAAAGATGGGAGAAATAGGATGAGAGGAGGGCAGACAGAAAAAGAATGATAAAGGTGAAGGAGGAAGTAGGGAGCACTACATCGAGAGTGGATGATGGTCGCCACCACCTACCACCAGTCCAAAGAAATGCATAGGAATATCACGTTTACAGTTTTAGTCTAGAATAAGTCACAATCATTTACTCAATATTTCCGTCACAAGTATCTATGACTGGTAGTTCTGGTACACAACGTGCACGCGACGTACGGAGAAGGGTAGGTGATATCTGCTGGCCTCACCCTCACCATCTCTCTGTCTCTGCGATGTGCTGTTATCTTCAGCAATGAGTTATCTTGTATCTTAACCCGGCCTACACTGAAAACAAAACAGGGAGTGAATGATGCAGCGATCAGGAATGGCAATAATACTTGAAGGAAAGAGATGCAGAGGAGAGAATGAGAGGCAGTGAGAAGTGGAGATGTAACGCGCGAAAGAGAAGGAGCGGAAAGAGGGAAAGACAAAAAAAAAAATTCAGTTTGTCTAGCCAGTTTCATTTCGCTCTTTTCCATCTATTCTCTTTTTATTTTTGTGTAAGCGTGAAATGTATACCACCCTATAACTACCAAGCAAGTCTATCCGTCTAGCATCTTATCAAAATACTTCTCAGCCCAATCGTCATTAATAGTGTGCTCTTTAACATGGTGTATTTTTCTGTCAAGCAAAGTTAATTCATGTCGGTTAATTCATCTTCTTTCAGTCCCTCGCCTCTCTTCCTTCCCGTCCTCTCTCTTACTCTTTCGTCTTTCATCTCTCCTTTCTCTCTGTTTTCGTCCCTAATTCCCTCCCCCTCATTCCATATCACCCCCGCAAGCACGAGGCCTATCAGGCAAGCAGACTTCTTAATGCACCGTACCTCCTCCTGGCAAATGGAGTAGGGGGGTGCTCCGACCCCTCCTGCCCCCTATTTCTACCCCCTTTTATTAGAGTTTCCACACCCGCTCATTAGCTATATATATTTTTTCCTCACATTATCTTCGACCAATTTCCATTACCTCTATGGGTAAACTAAAATCAGTGTCAGGGTGTTCGTGTGATCAGGGCTGGATTGGATTCGCTTGCTGACATATCAGGAATTATAGGAAAAAGCATGGTGGAAACTAAAGCACGTGATAGTCGGCAACACCAACAGCCTAGGCCTTCTCGTGTTCCAGGGGTGAAGGGGTAAGAGGGAGGGAGGTAAGAAAGGAGGGAAGAGGGAGGGTGGGAAGAGTGGGAGGGAGAGGAGGCGGGAGGAAGGAGAAGGGAAGGGTGAAATTCGTCCGAAGCTGGCAAAGTTATGCAGGCCTTCATTAATTCTCAAACACAGCAATTACAATGACAACACTATATTCCAGCTATGTACCTACCCATTATCTGCCTCGCCTGCCTCACCCTCACGCCCCTTGATGCCTGCTAATGGGTGAATGGCGCCAGGAGGAGAGGAGAGCAGAGGGTGGGGCGAAGCAAAGGGTTGGAAAGATTGATTGTTTTCTGACGTCTTTGGTTCTAGGCCTGTCCGGGAGGGAGCCTTCAGCCCCCCTGGAATTGAAAGGAGGAGGTGGAAGAGGAGGAGGAAGGAGGAATGGCTGAGGAAATAAAAAGATTGAAGAGAAGTATGAGGAGATGTGAGAGGAAGAGGAGGACAAGGACGACGAGGAGGATGAGAAAGAGGACTAGGAAGAAAAAAAATTAGGAGGAGAAGGATGGGGAGAACTGAGAGAAGAGGAGGAAAATGTGAAGGAGGAGAAAGATGCTGTTAAAGGAAAAGCAATGAACTTCAAAGAGGAGGAGGAGGAGAAGGAGGTAAGGGAATAGTTGAAAACTGAGAAAAGGAAGAGAGGTAGGAAGTTCAGGGAATGGTTGAGGAAAAGACGAAGGAAAAGAAGTGGGAAGAGATGGAGGGGATGGAGAAAAGTTGAAGTAGAGGAGAAAGAAGGGAAGTGGAGGAAACTACCAGAAGACAGGGATGGAGGGAGAGGTTGAGCCAAAGATGGTAAACGGGAAGAGTGAGAAGAGGAGGAGGAGGAGGAGGAAGAGGAGGAAACGGAAGAGGAGACGGCTGGGAAAGGCTAAGAGTAGTAGGGAAAAAGAGGGAATAGAAGAGGAGGAAAAGAAAAAAGCGAAATCAGAGGGGAGGAGCAGAAACTGGAGGGAGAAGAGAAGACTGGGAAGAGGGGAAGCAGTGTAGCAGAAAGCCAAGGAGAAAGAAAAGGGGCAACTGGGAAGATAAAATTAGAGAAGAGGAGGAGAAG
>JAGKTI010008303.1:21258-34018 GCA_018397915.1 Birgus latro | reverse complement strand
ATATACAGTAGGCGCGGAAAGTGTTGACGCCATCTTAAAAAAAGAAAACATTCTTGTGGTTAGCAAGGAGAAACAAATAAATTAACACTCACCATTGAATTTAGTATTTACTGGCATTCCCCTTCACCTTTATTATCTTCTTAAGGCGTCTGGGGAGACTGATGGCGTAGTTTTGCAGAACAGACGGACTAAAACTGCTCCATAGCTGCAGCCCCAAGTTTAGGCAAAGATGATGTGTCCATACTACGCAGCTGCCGCTTCATGTGCACCCATAAATTCTCAATGGGATTGATATCTGGGCTGTTTCCGGGCCAATCTCGAATAAAGGGAACCTCACAGTCTGTTAGCCACTGTTTCACTGACTTTGCAACATGTGCAGGGGCAGAATCTTGCATAAATACTCTTGCCTTGGTTTTATCAAAAGAGTCACTTAAAACATCACATAAGAGCTCCAAATAATTGTTCTGGTTCACTTTTTCAATTGCAGGTAGAATTACCAACCTACCAACACCATAATATGTAAAGCAGCCCCAAGCCATGAGTGAGGCTGGGTATTTAACAAACTTGGAAGTGTACTTAGGATCCAGGGGGTCACTGCCTGGTTTGCGGTACACTCATGATGAAGGGGTACCAGTGACAGTAAATGTTGACTCATCACTCCAAAGCACAGTTTTCCATTGCTCCTCACTCCAGGCAAGATATTTCTTATAAAAATTTACTCTCTATTTCTTCTGAAGTGAAAGTTAGCAGTGGTTTTTTACAAGCACAAAAACTCCTGTAGCCCAGATCATCATGCAACAGTTGCTGCACGTTTCTGACAGACACATCTGCCAGCAACTGTGGGTTCTTTTCTTTTAAATCCCGTGCTGTTAGCCTTGGATCCTTGCTAACTTGCCTTGAGATCAGCTGACGGGTCCTGAAGGTTGTCTTACGAGGTCTCCCAGGCTTGGGAAGTGGAGTGGGAGGAATGGCCTCCCCACTGTCCTTGAACTGCTTCACCAGTCTCTGCACTGTCCTCAGTCTAACACCATCTGATTTGCAATAAATGGGAGTTTGTGGCCAGCTTTGTATAAAGTAATCACTTCCACACGTTTGTCCTTGCTTGTGGTTACTTTAGGCATGATGAGAATGCGGTAGGTAACCAAATTACTGTGTTATTTGAGTCAAAACATGCCCTCGTGGTGCATCACACACAGAGACAATCCTCCTCCTGTGGCTGCCCAAACATTACTGAGCCTGCTCCTGTGGTGCCAAACCTATCAAGCAGGGTTGCCAGCTGCCGTTGAAAAAGCGTCAGCTCATTTCGCATCACAGGGGAGGGTAGTATTGACCCTACTTCACTTAACACGAAGAAGAATGACCGGCAAAAAAACGTCAGTACTTTCCGCGCCTACTGTATATATATATATTTTTTACTCCTTGCCCTGAAGGTTGCCCCAACACGTGATACACACCCTAAACTCTGTCTCCACAAACACTCTTGACACATATCACTCAAATTTCATAGAAATCATAACTTTTCAACAAATGTCTTTGCAAGGTACAGTACCTGTCCACTGATGTCCGTGGTTGCCAGGCGTCCTTACATCACCTGCACACCTCCAGGTAAGGTACCACTAACATACGCTGGACACTGACAATATCCCACAAACAATCGTGACACACATCAATAACATTTCATATACATCGTAAGTTTTCAACAAATGTCTCTGCAAGGTACATTACCTGTCCACTGACGTCGGTGGTTGGCTGGCATCCTTACCTCACCTGCACACCTCCAGCTAAGGTCTCGCAAACCTACGCCACGCACTGTAAAATATTCCTTCATGAACACTCGTGGAACATTTCAAGCACATTGCACATCAACTCTAAGGTCTCTAGATATGTCTGAGCAAGGTATACTACCTGTTCAGTAGGGCTCTTGCTAACTGTCTATGGCTGCGAGCCATTTGGCTCCTAGGGTTTCAGATTTACGAGCCAGATAAATTTTTAGTAACCAAACTGACTATGAGCCGAAATATCTTTCGAGCAATAAACATATTTATTTACACATTGTGATGATTAGAATCATATAATGGCATTTGTTGCTTATGCATTGTTGATTATTAATGGTGGCCACAAGGTATATAACGTGTAATAAGAAGTTGAAGAAATAATCAAATAAAACTCCTTTTTTTGCAAAGTGAAAATAAAAACATCTCCATTTTGCCTAGAATTAAATACTGTAATGAACTACTGGCTAATACTACAAAGTAATTTGGAGTTCTTATGGAACAATAAAACTGAAATAAGAACCTAAAACAAAACCAAAATAAATTCTGTAGCAATGAAATATTGCAGCATTTTATACCCAAACTAAGTATCTCAAAAAAAAAAAAAAAAAAAAACTAGATAAAAAATCTACTGTCTTCTCCATTTCATCTGGAATAAAATAATGAGAACCCCTTCTAATACTGTGTGTAGCCTACAAAGTAATTTGGAATTCTTATGTAACAGCAAAACTGAAATATGAAACTAAAACAAAAAGAAAATGAAATATCACTAAAACAATGAAATATCGTAGCATTTTATACCTGAACGAAGTATGTAAAAAAAAATGACTAGATTAGAAAAGATCGGAAGGCATCTTTGAGTTTCAACATTGTATACCGAAATAATTTTGTTCACAGGTTATGTAAACTCTCACCATTGCCACGACTGACACCATTTACATTATTTACATAATCAGAAACGATCAACATAAGGCAGTCAAATATAATTGTATTACCACATTGTGTGACTGCTGATAACTGTATGAAACTGTGCGTGATTGTGACATATCATATCGATAGGAAAATTCAGAAAGAAGGTGAAAAAAATTAAACATACTTTCTCGATCGAGCACATGTTTCTGTTTGTAAACAAACCATCTCGGGAACTTTCGGGCTTTAGTTCGGGTACGCTCGGCAACGTTCGTTGGTCTGTTTTTAAACATTCACAATGGCGACAAGGAAGGACTTAATAATTGATCACAATGTGCTTTTTCTTCATTTCAGTGAGATTTACTTATTTTGTAGTTTACTGGGTTTTGAAGTGGATGTATTTTCTCCTCTCCAAAAGGTGACTTGCATGTTAAATCTGTTCATCAAAGGGAAAAAATACTCACATATGCAATCTGTGGTTCGCCAAACAAGAGCCTGTTCAGTGACGTATGGGGATGAATAGCATCCTTACCTCACCTGCCGCTAAGGTATCGCTAACCTATGCCACACGCCGATTCCTTCACAAACACTCGGGGAACATTTCAGGTACACTTCACACTAAATAAAACGCAAACACATGACTGTCACAATGATTCCACCCCTACCTCCGTAATTATATTGCTCCTGACTTTGGTACAACGTGATGCTGCACTTTTGCCTCGAGAGTAAAATGCAACGCAATATATGGTGCACACCACGCTCCTTCATGAACACTGGCAGTATGTTTCACTTATTTTCACACCAGTTCATATGCATAGATAACAGCACTAACAAATTCTATCCCTAAACACCTCTAATAATCCCTTCCCGACTATGGCTATATCATATGTAAAGCCTCTGAGTTCCATTATTTCACAAAGCCAGCCACTATATATCTTGCACACAATAAACAGTTCAGACGTCACTATTTTATACGTAAACGTACTCACAGCGTAGGGCCTAGGGGAGGGAAGAGTGGTGAAACCCTGGTACAGTGAACACGGTTGTTGGCCTCAGGCTTAACAACTGATGACAGACACCAGTGCTTTTTGAGATATTTATATCTATGTTCCACCGACAAAATCATGTAAAAATATGCTCACAAATAATATATTATCACACTGAGTCCATAGGGGCTTTGGCTCGGGCAGGAGGGGGGAGAATTAGTTGTGTTTAAAGTGTCCGGACACGACATGCTCATGACCTCACTTCCTGGCTCCTTGTGAGGTACTGCGTTTCCTCACTCCAGACATCCTGACAAACAACGCTTCACTGTTGCCAAGGTCTTACCTCGTGAGAGAGACGCGCCTGCTAGAACGCATCAAAATTTGACGCAAATTGACCGAAAACTTAATTTTGGGTGGATTTTTTTCGCTTTTTCATGCGATTGCATTCCGTGTGCGCCTATGTGCACAACTATATGGAAAGCGAATTGTGGTTCTGTGCACAAAAGGATTAACCTCTTCATTACCGCGCCTCCCACCCCCAGCCGCCCCACTCTTCCTCCGTCAAACCGAATTCCCGGAAGTTCATGTGTGTGCGTGGGGGGTGATCGTTTATCATAAGTGCGCTGTTTTTCATTTTATATTACTGTTATATTCACAAGTACATGTTGACCACGAGGTACACTGTGCATGATTTGAAATACATTTCCTATAGTAGTAGTATACATGTAGGGATATATATACTTTACTAAACTTTCATTGTTCCTATAAATATAGATTTTACAGACATAAAAAGGTATATACAGTACTCATATGTTGCTCCTCGTGGCGTTGATACACTGCAGGATGTACGTTGGGAAAGTCCAGGTGAAGTGTAGGTAGTGGAGGTGGCCTTTGATCTGCAAACGGATCCGACAAGAGGGTGAAGGCAGGTCCTGAGGGACTCTGCAACAATGGCGAGCCTACAGGGCTGGGATTTGAGCAATTATCTATCTCGCTTTCATCACTCGTACTCTCGCTATCACTGTCGTTTTCTGGTATATAATCATCGTCTGACTCACTCACTGATGTCTGATTGAGTTTCATTGTCGTCAGACTCATCTAACTCACTAGCAAGCTTTGTATCAAATTCGTCATCAGTATCAGATGACGCCATGATCACGCAAAAACTGGAAAAAAAAACACACACAGGTCACAGCGTGCAGCTTGGGGGAAACTGAGGGGTTGCCGGGGAGAACTGGCTGCTGGTTGGTTGTGGGGCCTAGGAGTGTGATTGGCATGGCAACCACGTGCTGATATGCCTAGTGCAACTTTTTTTTTCTTGTTATATCATACCATATAGGTATATATATATGCCCAAAACATTAGAAATAATAAATCGTATACTAAATACCCAAATGATGTCAGTCATGGCCTGGCATGGACTTTGATATGGCCATGGTATGGCCATGACAAGGAGAATGACGTCAGGGTCAAGTTGCAAGTTCTTACAACACAAGTCTCTCCAGTAACACCCAAACCAACACTCCTACCCTCCTATACCTCCTTTTCCTTATCAGGTTTACCACCGTAAACCTTACAATTATCGGTTCCTCGCCTGAACTTTTTCTAGGTTTACAAGCGTAAACCTTATCGATTTCGGTAATGAAGGGGTTAATGGAAAAGTTTCTAGAGAAAGGAAAGAAGTTGTATGTGGCCTTCATGGATTTGGAGAAAGCATATGACAGGGTGGATAGACAAGAACTGTGGAAAGTATTAAGAATATATGGAGTAGATGGGAAGTTGTTGAAGGCTGTGAAGAGTATGTATGAAGGTGCTAAGGGTGCAGTGCATGTGGATGGTGAACTGAGTGAATTTTTCTATTTGAAGGTTGGATTGAAACAGGGATGTGTTATGTCTCCATGGTTGTTCAGTCTGTATATAGTTGGGGTTATAAAAGAGACGCAAGGTAGGGCAATGGATGTTGGAGCAGCCCTAATGAGAAGGAGCAGTGTTTGGAAACTCCCTGTGCTCTTGTTTGCAGATGATACTGTGTTGTTAAGTGAAGAAGACAGGGAGCTGCGAGGCTTGATAGATGAATTTGGGAGAGTGTGTAAGAAGCTGACTCTAAAGGTGAATGTAGGGAAGAGTAAAGTTATTGTCTTCAAGAGAAATGAAGTCAGTGAATGTATAGTGAGGTTGGATGAGGAGGAAATGAAAAATGTGAGTGCATTTAAGTGTTTGGGTAGTGTGATGAGTAAGGGTAGAAGTTTAGAGGGTGAAGTGCTTGAAAGGGTACAACAAGGAAGAAAGGTTGCTGGTTCCTTGAAAGCGTGATATGAAACAGGGAAGTGAGCATGGAAGTGAGAAAGTTACATGACAGTATTGTGATACCAACTCTGACATATGGAAATGAAGCTTGGACCTTGTTGGAGGGACAGATATCAAGAGTGAGAGCAGTGGAAATGAGTTATTTGAGAGAAGCATGTAGAGCCACATGGAGAGACAGACTGATAAATGAGGAAGTGAAGAAGCATTGTGGTGTGAATGTGGATGTGATAGGAAGTGTTAGGAGAAACACACTGGGGTGGTTTGGCCATGTGGAGAGGATAGAGAGTGAGAGACTGATAAGGAGAATGTATGTAAGGTGGAGGGGGGTAAGGGAGGGGGAGGCCAAGGATGAGATGGAAGGTTGGAGTGGAGAGGTATATGAGAGTGGTGGGTTTGAGCTGGGAGCAGGGCAGTGAAATGGCGGGGGACAGGGCAACATGGATGTGATTTGTTTGTGGCCACCCCTTACAGGATTAAGGCATCTGGCAATAGATAGATAGACCTTTATAATCTCTATCTGTTGTTTTTGTCTCATGTTCAGTATTAAGTGTTTCTGTGCTTACACCCTGCCTAGGTAAACTCTTTCGCCTTTGTCTATCAACTTGAACCTTTCCTTCTTGCTGGAAGTTTGCTTTCATTCATCCAGTCCCAAAGAAGGGTGACCATTCCCAACCCTCTAACTATCGTCCAATTGCTTTAACATCCTGTGTCTCGAAAGTGTTTGAGTCTATTCTTAACAGAAAAATTTTAAAGCATCTTTCCTATTACAACCTTCTTTCTGATCGTCAGTATGGGTTCCGTCAGGGACGCTCCACTGGCGATCTTCTCACCTACCTTTTAGACTCCTGGTCATCCTCCTTTCGGGACTTTGGCGAAAGCTTTGCCATTGCACTTGACATCTCAAAGGCTTTCAATTGAGTCTGCCATAAATCTTTAATTTCTAAACTGCCCTCTTACGGTGTGTATCCTTCTATCTGTACCTTCATCTCTAGCTTCCTTTCTGGTCGTTCTATAGCCGCTGTTGTAGATGGCCACCGTTCTTCTCCTGGATCTATTAACAGTGGTGTTCCTCAGGGCTCTGTCCTATCGCCAACCCTCTTCCTTTTATTCATCAGTTACCTTCTACGCTGTACATCTAACCGTATCCACTCATACGCTGATGATTCCACCCTTCACCCTTCCATTCGGTTCCCGCAATGCCCATCTCGGCAGTTACTTCAACAAACAAGGGATGAGGCTATGTCATACCTAATGTCTGACTTGGCTCGTATCTCTGACTGGGGTAAAAATAATCTTGTTGTTTTTAATGCATCAAAGACTCAACTAGACAAAATCTTCCACAAGAGTACCCGCTGATGTTTAATAATGTCCAGCTCGTTCCTACATCATCCTTGAACATGCTTGGGGTTTCATTCACTCGGGATTTATCTTGGAAAGAACATATTACATCTCTTGTGAAATCTGCTTCCAAGAGATTAGGTGTGCTAAGCCGACTCCGAACCTTCTTTACCCCTACACAGATGTTGACTTTAAACACGGGGTTTATTCTCCCCTGTTTGGAGTACAACTCTTATGTGAGGGGAGGATCCCCACATACAGCCCTTCTCAGTAGGGTGGAGTCAAAGGCTCTTTGTCTCATTAACTCTCCTCCTCTTACTGGCTCCCTTCAACCTCTGTCTCTTCACTGCACTGTTGCATCTTTATCTCTTTTCTATCGCTACTTCAGTGGCTACTGTTCCTCTGAACTGTCTGCTTGCATCCCTCCACCTCTACGACGGGCATGTAGTACCCGTCTAGCAACAACCTCTCATCCCTTTTCTGTCCAACTTTCTAATGCAAGAGTTAACCGTTATTCCCAGTCCTTCATTTATGCAACTGGTCAACTCTGGAACTGTCTTCCTCTGTCTGTATTTCCTACTTCCTATAATCTCCAGTCCTTCAAACGCAGTGTGTCCAGGCATCTCGAATGAATGGATCTTGAACTTTGCTCTCTTTCGTGTTGTTTTTGTTTATTCTTGGAAGGAATGGTTTGTGGGCCCATGGCCTTTGGTTCCTTCTTCCTTGCATTTAAAAAAAAAAAAGTACCGTACACCTACTGTATGTACTGTAAACTGGGGTGAATTCAAAAGATTTTTTTGTTTTTTTGTGCCATGTAATCTAGTTTTTAGTTCAGTCCAAGATCTTAAGTATTGTGTGTGGGGCTAGTCCACTAGGGTATCGAATGATAGCAGTAAAAAATTAAAATGCTTCATTTATAATTATAGCAAATATAGTCATGAGTGTCCGAATTTGTACTCAGACTTTGGTGAATTCAGACACACTGTATAAATTCGTACATAAATAGAAAATGAATGCAGGTGACTAACCTGGGTTCCCAGTTTAGTCTCGTCTGTATGTGGGGTAATTTTGGACATTTTGGGGCTGTTAAAAAAAATGTTATTCAAATACAAAAATAGTGTCATTCCCTGACAAAATAAGCTAATGACTATAATGAGATATGAATACAATAGCAATTTAATTTTTTCTTTGGTTTAAATAAAACATATTAAAACACATGTAGATAATATAAATCTAGCTTCAAACCTTAGTACTGTATATACTTAACAGTCATGTCTGACTAATAATTTCTTCTTTTGGAAGACTAATGGAAAATTAGTTAAAGGTGATATTTAACATGATTATTTGGCTTTACCAATTTTTTGCTTGCTTTTTTCACTACGATAAGGACTTCAATTTCCACCAGTTCTTTTCTTATGTGTTTAATTCATTGGGTATCCTTGCTTAAACAGGTAGTACCATAAAAGCTTAAGAGTATACTGTACCTGTAAATGACACACATGAACCCAATTACTGTACACACGGTATCCACATCTTGCAAATTATAGACAATAGTATGTTGTAAAAAAAAGTTATTTTTTCGTTCATACTCCCTCTGTCCGAATTGACTCCAATTTGGATTAAAATTTTAAAAATTTCATTAACCCGTTGAGAGTGATAGGCTTGATTTGGGACTTCACAGAGTCGAAAGCGATATGCCGCAAATGAGCGCAATTTTCAAAGGTGTACCAAAACCGTGCCACGAGGAGTAGGTGGCTGAAATTTGTATGGGAAATACAGTGGCCTAGCAACTCTCGATACCACCCACACACTGCCCCATATATGCTCAGAGTACGTACGTGCCCGGGCACCATGGAGCAAGTGTAGCACATAAATTTTCCTCCCATGATGCCGCCAACCCCACACCAGGTGCTAGGGGATCTGCACACACACACACACACACACACACACACACACACACACACACACACACACACACACACACACACACACACACACACACACACATGGTTAGTTATCTACAGAAAGTGATTGAGAAAAGCAACAACATAATCCTAATGGGTAACTTTAATTGTAAAGAGGTGAACTGGGAGGAGTGGGACTCAGGAGGCAGCGAAGATTCGTGGGGCACTAAATTGTTAAATATAGCAATGAATAATGTAACGATGCAGTGAGTCGAAGAAGAGACATGATTTCGAGGTGATGACACACCAGCAGGACTAGATTTGCTATTATCCAAAGAACCTGATGTAATTGTATCTTTGAAATATCTGTGTCCTATAGGAAAAAGTGATCATGTGGTCATTGAGTTCCAGATGATAATAGGGAACGTGGTGCCAAGAGATGAGCTTTATAGGCAAGGGAGATACAGCTTTGGGAAAGCAAACTTTGCAGAATTGAGAAAATTTTTCAAAAAGGCAGATTGGAGAAAATTCAGAGACAAAAAAGAGATACAGAGGAAGTTGGATATCTTTTTAGACCTCTATAATTTGGGAGTGGAAAAATATGTGCCAAGAGTAAGGGGGAAAGAAAACAGGAAAAAGGTGTGGCTTAACAGAAGGTGTATGACAGCAAAAAAAGAGAGGGACTTTTCATGGAACAAATGGAGAAAGAGAGGTAATAACAGAACAAAGGAAGAATATAAAAGAACTAGAAATGAATATACAAGAATATGTGGAGAGGAAGAAAGGAACTTTGAAAAAGGTATAATTGACAAATGTAAGGACGAACCCAAATTGTTTTATAGATTTGTTAATGGCAAATTGAAGCAAAAGGAAGGAATCACCAAACTGAAAGTAGAGGGAGAGGTCTACAAGGATGCAGTAATGCAAGCTGAAATAATGAACAAATGTTTCTAATCGGTTTTCTTTAAGGAAAGGGAGTTTGTGGAAGGGGGGGGAGTGATTAGAAATGTAGTGATAAAAGATATAAAAGTGGAAGTGCGGGAAGTGTATAAATTACTGGAAACTCAAGATGTAAGGAAAGCCCCAGGACCGGATGGAATCTCTGATTGGGTACTGAAGGAATGCAGAGAACGACTGGCAGATAAGATTCACAGTTTAATTGTGTGTTCCCTGGAAGAGGGGAAGGTGCCTCGGTGCCTCGGGAATGGAAGAGGGCAAATGTGGTACCAATCTATAATGGAGGAAACAAGGATGAACCCCTGAATTATAGACCAGTGTCTCTAACCAGCATGGTCGCTGTGTGAGAGAATCCTGAAAGATAGATGGATAAAATATCTGGAGGGGATGAATATTCTGACTGATAGTCAGTTTGGATTCAGAAGTGGGAGGTCATGTGTTTCCAACTTATTGAGCTTTTACTCAAGGGTGATTGACGTGCTGCAGGAGAGAGACGGTTGGAAGGATTGTGTGTATTTAGATCTGAAGAAGGCCTTCGACAAGGTACCCCACAATAGACTAATATGGAAATTAGAGCATATCAGAGGACTGAAGGGAAGCCTTCTGGAATGGATGAGAGACTTTTTAAGTGACAGACAAATGAGGACAGTAATAAAGGACAAGACATCTGGTTGGAGGGAAGTGACAAGTGGTGTCCCACAGGGCTCAGTGTTGGCACCAGTAATGTTCCTGATTTATGTAAATGATATGGTAGATGGAGTGAACAGTTACGCAAGTCTGTTTGCTGATGATGCAAAGATCTTGAGAAAGGTAGAGGTTGAAGAGGACTGTAAAATGCTACAGGAGGATCTGGATAGGATACATGATTGGAGCTGGATGTGGGAAATGAAATTCAATGCAAAAAAATGTAAAATATTGGAAATGGGTAAAAGTACCAAGAGGTCATCATTGAATTATTTGATGGGTAATGAACCAATTAGAAAAGCGAGAGAAGAGAAAGACTTGGGAGTTCTGGTCCAGGATAGTTTGTCACCTGAAAAGCACATAAATAAAATATTTAGAGAGACATATAAACTCTAGACCAATATAAGAGTGGCATTTCATTACATGGATGAGGAGATGATGAAAAAATTGATAGTGGCCATGATCCGCCCCAGGTTAGAATATGCAGCAGTTGTGTGGTGTACATGCACAGTACACACTATACTACCTTTTCAAAATTTAAAAAAAAATGGCGAACTATAACAGTGCCTCGGAGTTCCCGGGGGGGGGGGCATAAATGCCCCCACCATCCACACCTCTCCTGGTGATGACTCATGCCTTGAACCACTGTCTGACTCACTTCTTCTTCATTTCTGCAACATTCACGGCCTTTCGTCAAACTTTCTTTCTGTGGAACGCCACCTCTCCTCCTCTAAACCTCACCTTCTTTTCTTAACAGAGACCCAGCTGTCTGGGGCAACCAACAGCAAACCCTTTTCTGTATCCTCATACTTTCTCTATACTCATTTCAAAGCCAAAGGTGACTGTTGTGTATATGTACAGAACGACCTTTCTTGCTCTCATGTTCCTCAACTTGATTCTTCTGAATTCTCTGCTCTCTGGCTTCGGCTCTCCTGTCATTCTCTGACTAAATATACCTGTGCTGTTTACTTATCGCCTAATTCTACTTACTATAAAAAATTCATCGACTATCTTACTTCTACGTTGGAACACATTCTGTCCATTTCTCCTTTCTCTGAAATCTCCATTGTAGGAGATTTCAATGTTCACTACCACCTTTGGCTCTCCTCTCCTTTCACTGATCCACCTTGTGAACAAGCCTACACCTTTTCTATCCTTAATAACCTAGAGCAGCTCGTACAGCACCCTACCCGTATCCCTGACCGCTTTGGAGAGAGCTCCAACATACTTGATCTCTTCCTTACAACTAATCCTTCTGCTTATACTGTTAATCTTTTTTCTCTGTTGGGCTCCTCCGATCATAACCTCATTATCTTAACCTGTCCTATAGCTCCTGTGCGGCCTGGGGATCCTCCAAAGAAACGTCGTTTGTGGCACTTTGCAGCTGCGGATTGGGAGGCCCTCAGGCAGTACTTCTTTGATTTTCCCTGGAATGATTATTGCTTCCATGGCCGGGAGCCATCTGCGTGTGCCTTACGCATTACGGAGGTTATTCTGTCGGGCATGTAAGCATACATTCCTTTCTCATATCCTTTGTCTGATGCAAGAAAGTCTTGGTTTAATCACGCTTGTTCTAATGCTGTCTGCAACAAGGAGAGGGCCTACAAAAGGTACCTGAGCCAATCCACCCCTGAATTACATCTTATTTATGTTTCTGCCCGGAATCGTGCTAAATCTGTTCTTCGTTCTGCTAAAGATACAGTAGGCGCGGAAAGTGTTGACGCCATCTTAAAAAAAGAAAACATTCTTGTGGTTAGCAAGGAGAAACAAATAAATTAACACTCACCATTGAATTTAGTATTTACTGGCATTCCTCTTCACCTTTATTATCTTCTTAAGGCGTCTGGGGAGACTGATGGCGTAGTTTTGCAGAACAGACGGACTAAAACTGCTCCATAGCTGC
>JAGKTI010008303.1:0-11603 GCA_018397915.1 Birgus latro | reverse complement strand
TGGTACACATGAACACACAAATATACTGTATGTACATATATATATATATATATATATATATATATACAGTAAGACCTCACTATAACGGACTAATTGGGGCTCAGGCCAGTCCGAAATATGCGATTTTCCGATAAAAGCGACATCCGGACTTACCCCTGCTAATCCGGACTTTTTCCGATATATCAGACATTAGTCCGGATTTTATCAGTAGTTTTCACCACCATTGCAGTATTGTACTGTGTTTTACCTTCACTACATTAATCAAATGGTATAATAATACTGTATTGTGCACTGAAAAACATGTCTTTTACTTGTCTTATTGTGATGAACATAGCTGAAGTTGTCAGGCAGTCCGGACTGATTCTGGCTATATCGGACTTTTTCCGATATATAGGAGTTTAGTCCGGTAGCTCCTCGAGTCCGATAAAAGCGAATTCCGGTGTGCTGAAGTCCGTTATATCGAGGTTTTACTGTATAACCAAGATTGAGAGAATACAAAGAACAGCAACCAAGATGGTCCCCAGTCTGGCAGATTTGTCGTACAGATAGAGGCTGGATAGGCTGGATTTGCCTTCCTTAGAGGAAAGGAGAGAGAGCGGCGACATGATTGCAGTGTTCAGGACCATGATGGGAGTAGATAAAATAGACAGAGAAAATCTGTTTGTGTGGGATGAGAGGGTTACAAGGGGACACGGAATGAAACTAAAGAAACCAAGCTGCTTGAAGGACATCAAGAAATATAGTTTTCCTTATAGATGCATAGACCTGTGGAATAGCCTGGACAAAAAGATCATCCAGTCTAAAAACTTAAACGAGTTTAAGGCAAAATTTGACTTATTAAGAAACAGAGACCGGACCCCACGAGCATAGCTCATTTTCTGTATATCACAATTAGGTAAATACAATTAAATAAATATACACACACACATGAGAGAGAGAGAGAGAGAGAGATAAAGGGCATTTTTCTGAGAGAGAAAGAGAAAGAGTGAGTTACGAGTAAATCATATAATAAATGTACGTAAGGTAACTTATCGTAGTTAGAGAGAGAGAGAATAAATACAGGAATGACAGAACCAGTGTCCCTTGGAATGACGAGATAAGGCATAGCATCGGTCCTTTTTCTTTCTTTCATTCTCCAATCCTTCCCATAGAGTTACGAGTAAATTGTATAATAAATGTATGTTTTTACTGCAGTGCGTACGGTAATTTATCGGAGTTTAAGAGAGAGAGAGAGAGAGAGTTACGAGTAAATTGTATAATAAAAGTATGCTTTTGCAGCAGTGCGTAAGGTAATTTATCGTAATGAGAGAGAGAGAGAGAGAGAATAAATACAGGAATGACAGAACCAGTATCCCTTGGAATGACAAGATAAGGCATAGCATCAGTCCCTCTTTCTTTCTCTCATTCTCCAATCCCTCCCTCCTCTCTTGGAGAGAGAGTTACAAGTAAATTGTATAATAAATGTATGTTTCTACGGCAGTGCATATGGTAATTTATCGTAGTTTGAGAGAGAGAGTTACGAGTAAATTGTATATTAAATGTATGCTTTTTCGGCAGTGCGTAAGGTAATTTATTGTAGTTTGAGTGAGAGAGAGAGTTACATGGAAATTGTATAATAAATGTATGCTATTTCGGCAGTACGTAAGGTAATTTATCGTAGTTTTAGAGAGAGAGAGAGAGAGAGTGTTACCTGTAAATTGTATAATAAATGTATGCTTTTTCGGAAGTGTGTAAGGTAATTTATCTTAGTTTGAGAGAGAGAGAGAGAGAGAGAGAGAGAGAGAGAGAGAGAGAGAGAGAGAGAGAAAGGCTTGATTATACAGTAATCACATGATCCTTGCTACCTCACCGTGGGTGGTGGGTTGCTCACGCCACCAGCTGTTCATCTTCCAGCCGTTTTATTTCACCACCACAGGACTTTATGTGGTCATATATATATATATTTTGCCAGATGCACACGAACATTTCCAAGACGAGGATGTGTGTTTCATTCAATTCTGTAAGACTCGGAATTTCGGCCAAGTCGTCGCTTGGCAGCAGGTACATAAGAAACCATTGGTTGCTCGCCACGGGTTAAATGCCTAATTAAGAGATTAATCAGAGAAGATAACACCAGTTCCTTACTTTGCACTTTCACACTACGCATGAAAGTACATCTGGGCACCGGAGATTTTCCTGCATCTGTTCATCAATATTTCTGCCAGAGAAAGTTTGCCAATGTTATGAATGTTATTCTTTTTATGTATGTTTGCATTTCAGTATATATTTGGTATGTCTTGTGATATATTAAGAATCTTTATACACAAAAGTACAGTACAAACAATTGAGCACAAACAGATTTCTAATATGTATTTTCATTAATTATTAATTAATTTGAATAACTTTTTATTGTAATAATATCCGAATTCGCCCCGAGTCCGAATTCACCCCAGTTTACGGTACTCGTGTATCCCTCCTCCTCAATACATTTCATACTCCCCCCCCTTGTGTATCTCATTCCAATATGGATGACGTGTCTGTCCCCCCTTCCCCCCAAGCCCGCTGCTTTATGCTTTCTCCAGTACTGTACTGTAATGCTGTATGGCAGCTGTGCCTGATCCCTGTCCTGCTTGTCGTGCTGGCTTTATGCCTTCTTCTGGCATGTGTTATTATGGCACCTCCAGCTGCTAAGCAGCCAGGAAGGTCCTGTTTCTTAGAAAGAAGCAGAAGATTATCAGGAAATTGACAAGGGATGGATTGAGTTGGATGGCCGAGTCTTTTGGTTTCCCTCGTATGACCTTGCAGGACATCAAGAAGGCCCAAGAACTAAACTTTTTAGAATGGGACAGAATATGGGCAGACATTTCAATATTTTGAATGGAAATGATGGCCAGACCCAAGCACCAGGATTTAGATCAGGCAGTGTTGAGGTGGTACTGCCAGCAACAGAGCAATGGTGTCATGGTGTGGGGGCTGGAACTCAAGGATGCGGCAATGAAGTTTGCTTGACACTGGGCCATAACCATCACGAGCGGGATTTACTGTATCAAGAAATTCTCCTTACATCTGTTTTATTTGTCACTCATACCTCACCTGTCTCCCTCTCTCTCTCCTCACGCTTGGTTAGGTCTGCCTATCTTCTTTCTGTCTACCTTGCTAACCTGGCTCGCCCTGCCGAACTCTGCCTCATGGTGTCAGATGTAGAGTGTGTGTACAGTACGATGACATTTTATCATGATTATGGTACTGAAGGGTGTTTATCTATGTTTGAACAGTTGTACTTTATAGTTAACAGGATTTTATAGGGGATTAGATCCCCTTTGGGGGTTTGGGGAGGGTATTACATCAATTTCCAATAGTACATCACCGTCTGACACCCTTTTGGCCACTTTACACCAGATTATTGAGAGTTTAATACAATTTAATTTAATTTGCCTAGTAATGGGTGGTCACTTTTGCCTTTACCTCTTCCAGTCACTAGAGGAGGGCTTCACCTATTCAGCACTAACCGTATCTGTCTATTTATTGCCAGACGCAATAATCCCATAAGGGTTCGTCATTTGACTTTGAGTTATTTGTTTTACAGGGAGGGACACTAACCCTCCACCAACCCACTTGTTGACCCGTAGGGAGCACATATGGTTTGGTTATATGGTTACCACCCAGCGTTGTAAATGGTTTCTTGGCTTACAGGAAACCATTTGGCTTGTCACTCAATGTAAAGCCACCTGTAAAGGAAAGACAAGCAGTAAGAAATGACAGGAATGTTGGGAGAAATAGGAAGAGAGGAGGGCAGGCACAAAAAAAGAATGATAAAGGCTGAGGAAGAAGTAGGCAGCACTACATCAAGTGAGTGGATGATGGTTGCCACCATCTACCACTGACCATAAAGTCATTATTGTAAAATTGCCATTTTTGCTTCTTCACTACGAAATGCATCATATGTGGTGGGTGGTGTTGCCAGTGGCATCAGTGATATTGTATTATTTATTGTATATCATATGGTACTAACATTTGATGATAAGATCCTAGTATTAAACTTTACAAAAATCTAGCATTTTACACATACTATAGCAGTACAATATAGCTATATTGTAGTGATTATGCATGGCAGCAGAGTGCAGAGATATAGCATGCTAGTTATCAGTACAGGTATGATGAGAGTTACATTCCTAAGATGCAATATTTTCTTATGGACACCATTATCTCTCTCTCGAGCCAGACACCATAATCCCATAAGAGGTAGCCGCTTGTCTTTGAGTTAGTGGTTTTACGGGGAGGTGTACTAACCCTCTGCCAACCCACTTGCTGACAGGTAGGAAACAGGTGTGGGTTGGTTATATGGTTACCACCCAGTGCTGTAAATGGTTTCCTGGCTCAAAGGAAACCATTAAGTTGGTCACTTAGTGTAAAGTTGCCTGAAAGAGAAAGAAGAGTAATAAAAAGTGAGAGGAAAGATGGGAGACATAGGAAAAGATGGGGCAGACACTGGGAAAGAGTGGTAAAGGTGAAGGAAGAAGTAGGCAGCACAACATCAAGTAAGTGGATAATGGTCACCACCACTTATACCGTTACATAATCATTATACATTATACCGTACTGTAATTCTTACACAGCCATTATTTTGTTATGTTAATGTGATTTTTAATTCAGAATTAAAAATTGTTTCCTTTATACAGTAGTTACTTCCTTGTTATTGAAGTTTTTTTTTTTTTTGACTATAGATGGATCCCCCCTCCCCGCCCCAAGAATTATTATTTCAAAGGCAGGTACTGGCAGCTTCTCACCAACCTGCCAGTCGCCTGCTTTCAGTTCTACCCATTTCAGTCAGCGTATCTCATTCTTGCATAATAAATAACAAAATATTCATAGTGTCTTTAGCAGATACTGTGGAAATTAAAATCCCCACATATCACAAGTTTTGCCTATGGGTACCTTGTTCTGATTGTGTCAGAAGTTTTACTGAGTTGTTGTAGGAGCAGGTCTATACAGGGGAAAGGAGTAAACCATGCAATAAATTAATTATGGAGGCAGGTGATTGTGGTGAATAATGAGTTGTGGCCCTCACCTCTAAAGCCTTTACCTCCCCGTTTTCATTTTTTAAAGGTCCCAACATGCTTGCATGCATTGGCCTTGGTCATGTAATGGCGGCTTTCCATGCTGCTTGATCTCTAGCAGCCTCCCTATTCAGTCCCTTAATCATGCTTAGTGACTTCATCCCTGGTCTTTTTCAGTCTACTTTTCGCAGTCCTACCTCTAATGTTTACACTTTTCTTCCAGCACTCAGTTGTCATCTCCCATCCTCTCCACATTCCAAAACCACCTCATTTTACCCCTCTTCATCACAACACCAATACACTCCAGTCCCACCCTATCTCTTAACTCTTCCATCGTAAACCTAGCCCCCAGGATTGTTTTGATTTTAACAGAATGATTTAAATCATGTGATATAAATAGATTTAAATCAGAGTGAAAAAATCATTATTTAAATATAAATACAGTAAAAAGGAAGAAGTTAGAGACTGTGATCAATGTGTATTGCACAGATGCATCAATTCTGCTTAGCCTGTACTCTTCTTATACTGATCCTGTATCAAGTCAGGCACCAATGAACCACTGCCTTCTGTTGCTAGGCAAGGATTCAAAAGTAAAACACAGGAAAGAAGGCTCTTTGTTGAAAATAACAATAAACCAAATGTGACTACAGTAGGTGCGGAAAGTATTGACGTTTTTTTTGCCGAGATCATTCTTTTTCGCGTTAAGTGAAGTAGGGTCAATACTACCCTCCCCTGTGATGCGAAATGAGCTGACGCTTTTTCAACGGGAGCTGGCAACCCTGCTTGATAGGTTTGGCACCACAGGAGTAGGCTCAGTAATGTTTGGGCAGCCACAGGAGGAGGATTGTCTCTGTGTGTGATGCACCACGAGGGCATGTTTTGACTCAAATAACACAGTTATTTGGTTACCTACCACATTCTCATCATGCCTAAAGTAACCACAAGCAAGGACAAACGTGTGGAAGTGATTACTTTATACAAAGCTGGCCACAAATTCCCATTTATTGCAAATCAGATGGAGTTAGACTGAGGACAGTGCAGAGTCTGGTGAAGGGGTTCAAGGACAGTGGGGAGGCCATTCCTCCCACTCCACTTCCCAAGCCTGGGTGACCTCGTATGACAACCTTCAGGACCCGTCAGCTGATCTCAAGGCAAGTTAGCAAGGATCCAAGGCTAACAGCACGGGATTTAAAAGAAAAGAACCCACATTTGCCGGCAGATGTGTCTGTCAGAAGTGTGCAGCAGCTGTTGCTTGACGATCTGGGCTACAGGAGTTTTTGTGCTCGTAAAAAACCACTGCTAACTGAACTTCAGAAGAAAAAGAGAGTAAATTTTTGTAAGAAACATCTTGCCTGGAGTGAGGAGCAATGGAAAACTGTGCTTTGGAGTGATGAGTCAACATTTACTGTCACTGGTACCCCTTCATCACGAGTGTACCGCAAACCAGGCAGTGACCCCCCTGGATCCTAAGTACACTTCCAAGTTTGTTAAATACCCAGCCTCACTCATGGCTTGGGACTGCTTTACATATTATGGTGTTGGTAGGTTGGTAATTCTACCTGCAAATGAAAAAGTGAACCAGAACAATTATTTGGAGCTCTTATGTGATGTTTTAAGTGACTTTTGATAAAACCAAGGCAAGAGTATTTATGCAAAATTCTGCCCCTGCACATGATGCAAAGTCAGTGAAACAGTGGCTAACAGACTGTGAGGTTCCCTTTATTCGAGATTGGCCCGGAAACAGCCCAGATATCAATCCCATTGAGAATTTATGGGCGCACATGAAGCGGCACATCATCTTTGCCTAGAGGCTGCAGTCAAGCAGCTATGGAGCAGTTTTAGTTCGTCTGTTCTGCAAAACTATGCCATCAGTGTCCCCAGACGCCTTTAGAAGATAATAAAGGTGAAGGGGAATGCCAGTAAATAGTAAATTCAATTGTGAGTGTTAATTTATTTGTTTCTCCTTGCTAACCACAAGAATGTTTTCTTATTTTAAGATGGCTTCAACACTTTCCGCGCCTACTGTATGTTCAGTGTTGACGTATGAGCTCAACACTTTTTTGAATACACAGTAACATGATTTAATCTAATGCTTATGCTCCAGCTTTGACAAAATATAAATGACAAGTTGATAACTTTCATTAGTATTTGACACACAGTGATGCAGCAGCATGAGTAACCTCCCCCATACCATGGAGTGCTAGCCTGTGGAGCATTTGCTTACTCCCACTTCCCATTCACAGTATTATTTTGTAAGTTTGTCTGTCTGTCTATCTATTCCCAGAAGCCTTAATCCGTAAGAAGAGGCCACAAACAAATCACCTCCATGTCACCCTGTCCCCTGCCATTTCACTGCCCTGCTCCCAGCTCACACCCCCTCTCTCATATACCTCTCCACTCCATCCCTCCATTTCATCCTGGGGCTCCCTCTCCCTCCCTCCACCTCACTCACATACACTCCTCGTCAGTCTCTCACTTTCCATCCCCTGCACATGGCCAAACCACCTCAGTGTGTTTCTCCTAATGCTTCCTATCACATCCACATCCATACAACAATGCTCCTTTACATCCTCATTTGTCAATCTGTCTCTCCATGTCACTCCACAGGCTTCTTTCAAATAACTCATTTCCACTGCTCTCACTCTTGACTTCTGTCCCTCCAACAAGGTCCAAGCTTTACTTCCATATGTCATACTGTCATGCAGTAACTTTTTTTGCTTCCATGTTCACTTCCCTGTTTCATGTCACTGCTTTCAAGGAACCAGCAACCTTTCTTCCTTGTACTCTTTCAAGCACTTCACCCTCTAAACTTCCATCCTTACTAAACACACTATCCAAGTACTTAAACGCACTCACATTTTCCATTTCCTCCTCATCCAACCTCACTATACATTCACTGACTTCATTTCTCTCGAACACCATAACTTTACTCTTCCCTGCATTCACCTTTAGATTCTGTTTCTTACACACTCTCCCAAACTCATCCACCAAGCCTTGCAGCTCCCCTTCGTCTTCACTGAACAAAACAGTATCATCTGCAAACAACAGTACAGATAGTTTCCAAACACTGCACACTCTCATTAGGGTCATTCCAACATCCACTGCCCTACCTTGTATCTCTTTTATAACCCCATCCATTTACAGATTGAAGACCCATGGAGACATGACACGTCCCTGTGTCAATCCAACCTTCAAATAGAAAAATTTACTCAGTTCACTATCCACAAGCACTGCAGCCTTAGCACCCTCATACATACTTTTCACGGAATTCATTTTATTTTATTTATTTATTTATTTATATACTCTTTCTTTGCCACTTTCATTACCACTGTTTGGATCACTTATTTTCTGCTGCCTTCATAGGCCATGGGCAGGGTATTTATAGACTTCAACTTATCACAAGCATTTGTATTGGATCACCCAACCTGTTTTTTCCTTGTGATAGTACCAAGTTCTTGTGTAAGTCATGATTCTCCTAACAGACCATGCTGTCAACGTTTGAATCACAGACTCTGCCCAGCACATTCTGACACCCACTCTCACTGTATGATTCATTAACCACACATCATTTAGTCAAACTTTAATTCATGCATCCACATTCACAGCCTACTCATTTTCAGGAGAGAGATGTTTACAAAGTGTCTTCAGTAGCAGATTGGGGGTAGTGGAAACAGGTAAACAGCTGAACTGGTGGCTTAGGGAGGTGCCAAAAAACCATGTTGAACCTCGACGAGAGCCAGCACATGTGTGTCAGAGTCCATATGTGGAGTGTGGCCATGTGCAGTATGCTACTAGGTTGTGGGAAGTAACTCCATCTTGTGCAGTGTTTGTGAAAAGTGGGTGCATAGGAGATGTAGTGGTACTAGAGGTAGGCTGTGAAATAAATGCTGATTTTGTATGAGCAGTGTGTTAGGGAGAGCATGTAGTGACTCTCAGGCATGAAAGACTTTATTTTGCTGGAGAGTCTCTTCAGTGTGTGGAGGTGTTTCGTTATTTGGGAGATATGTTATGTGCTGGAGGTGGGGATGGAGCTAGCTCAATGGCTAGAGTAAGGAGTGGTTGGAAGATGTTCAGGGAGCTGTTGCCTCTCGTAACAGTGAGAGAGCCCTCCCTCTGCGCTAAGGAATCTTTGTATGCAGCATGTGTTAGGAGTGTAATGCTATATGATAGTGAGGCCTGGGCAGTTAAAGAAGAGGATATTTGTAGGCTCAAACGTACAGAAATGACAATGATTAGATGAACGTGTATTGTGCCCTTGAATACGAGGCTTGAGGGGACTAGGATTGCAATTGAGGAGCTGAGATGAAGGATGTAACTTGAATGTACTGGTGTTGTGATGAGGAGGGGTAGATTGAGATGGTTTGAGGAAGTTGAGAAGTTGGAGGATGACAATTGGGTGAGGAGAGTGAGAAGTGTGTATGTTGGGGGTTGGGTTGCAAGAGGCAGACCAAAATAGACCTGGGACAAGGTCATAGAGTGTTATCTAAGGGACAAGGCACTGAATAAGAAGGCTGCTAGAGACTGAACAACATGGAGGGCTGCTGTTAGATGACCAAGGCTTGCCCATTCAATCATGTTGGAGCCTTTATAAATAATATGATATGATACTAAAATAGTGTGTAGTAATTTCATTGCATATATTCCCTAACTCCTTTGATATGGTTATGTCTTGAGATTACCCTGATAGTGGAGGCATTAATGATGGCTGTATCAAACTCTTCCAGTTCAAAAAAGTGTCATTGAAGCTGAATAACAGATCCTGGAGATTGAAGAACATAGTAGTAATATAAAAGACATATCGGTACTTGGATTTAAGGAGTTACCAGAAAATAATGTCTCCAGTGTCCCACTGCAGGACATTTTAATTATCATTATCTTTTAATTCTCTTTAAAAATATTGACAAAACATAACTCATGTCTTGTTACTGTACTGTATAATGTATCACATTTATTTTTAAAAATTCTCTTTCAGATGACTGAAATATGGCTGAGAGGCCAGAGGATTTGAATTTGCCAAATGCAGTAATATCCCGTATCATCAAGGACACACTGCCAGATGGAGTAGCCATTTCAAAAGAGGCTCGGTCTGCCATTGGCAAGGCTGCATCAGTCTTTGTCCTCTTCACCACCTCATCAGCAAATAACTTGGCACAGAAAAATAAGAAGAAAACTGTTAGTGCTCAGGATGTATTCATTGCTTTGAAGGAAATGGAATTTGAAAAATTCATTGAGCCCTTGCAAGAAAGCTTAGAAAGTAAGTTGCTAGTGGTACAGTATTTTATGTACTTAACCTTTACTCTTTCCATTAAATGATTTATGTACTTAACATTTTGCTCATTCCATTAAATGATATGACTATTTGTTTTATGTACTTAACATTTTACTCATTCCATTAAATGATATGACTGTATTTATTTTATGCACTTAACATTTTACTCATTCTGTTAAATGATATGACTGTATTTATTTTATGTACGTAACATTTTACTCATTCCATTTAATTATATGACCCCCCTGGGGGTAGGGGGTTTTTCAAGAATTCTCCCCCAGTATCCCTGCTTGTCGTAAGAGGCGACTAAAAGGGTTGGTGGCGGGTTAGTGCCCCACCCCGTAAAAACAACTGACTTGTAGGAGGAGGCTGTAGCACGGGCCGAACAGGGTAGTACTCCCGAGGGGAATGGAATGCTGGTGATAGGGAGAGCTGGAGCTCCTTTCACTAGCTACCTAATCATCCTCCTTTGCTGACCTTTTCAGTGTGACAGTAACATGGAGAGTAGACCAGCATACTCTCCCAATCATTTCCTCTAACTATCCTATGCACTACACCACATGCGCTTTACATATCACACAACGTACCCCACTACGTTACAGGGGTTGACGCCAGCAAGGGCATGCGGCCAGAAAACTTTGCCCCCGCTACCTAGTGGCGGACTTTGGGGGGAGGCTTGACTGGGGTTCCGCCGGCACAGATCACGGGTCCGGGGCGAGATGGGGCTCGAACCTGTGCTAGAGGGTACAGGGCATTGCGGTTCCCAGGCTGCCGCTTCCGCTCATTAGAGAGGGGCCCGAACCTGGGAGTAGCGCCCCAGGAGGCTGCCCTATCAGTGGGTGTATAATGGCGGGGCAGTTGCAGTGCCAAGCCGCGCTTGGAGGGTGTCCCTGCAGGTGTCCTGGCAGGGTGCCCCGAGGCCACTACCACAGCCACTAGTAAGCTGGTGGGCTAGGGGTCCCAGATCCATTGCCTGGACCTGGGTCTGTGCAATGGGTCGGGCCTTTGGAATGTTTACCCCCCTTTATCTTACCGACTATGACTATGAAGAAAAACAAGCACCAAAGCAAGCCTGACGACAGCAAATCACCCAGGGGGTTTAGGGTGGGTTCGTGGAATGTGGGAAGTTTGAGAGGAAGAGCAGGGGAAGTTGTTGAGGCATTTAGTAGGAGGTGGGTGGATGTGGCATGTCTGCAGGAAGTCCGGTACAGGGGTGGATCAGCCAGAAAGATTGCTGGGAAGGATTGCTACTATAAGTTGTTTTGGCAGGGGGGAACTGACGGATATGGGGGTGTGGG